>CM059429.1:1027299-1136849 GCA_030390025.1 Squalus acanthias | reverse complement strand
AATAAACACAGTCCGAATAAACACAGTCAATTAAACACAGTCAGAATAAACACAGTCAGAATAAACATAGTCAGAATAAACACAGTCAAATAAACACAGTCAGAATAAACACAGTCTAATATAACCAGATGATCAAACACAGTCAAATAAACACTGTCAGAATAAACACAGTCCGAATAAACACAGTCAATTAAACACAGTCAGAATAAACACAGTCAGAATAAACATAGTCAGAATAAACACAGACAAATAAACACAGTCAGAATAAACACAGTCAAATAAACACAGATGAACAAACACAGTCAAATAAACACAGTCAAATAAAAACAGTCAGAATAAACACAGTCAGAATAAACTCAGTCAAATAAACACAGTCAGAATAAACTCAGTCAAATAAACCCAGTCAAAAAACACAGTCCGAATAAACACAGTGAATTAAACACAGTCAGAATAAACACAGTCAGAATAAACATAGTCAGAATAAACACAGACAAAAAAACACAGTCAGAATAAACACAGTCAAATAAACACAGTCAAATAAACACAGTCAGAATAAACACAGTCAAATAAACACAGTCAGAATTAGCACTGTCAGAATAAACACAGATGAATAAACACAGTCAAATAAACACAGTCAGAATAAACACATTCAGAATAAACTCAGTCAAATAAACACAGTCAGAATAAACACAGTCAAATAAACACAGATGAATAAACACAGTCAAATAAACACAGTCAGAATAAACACAGTCAAATAAACACAGTCAAATAAAAACAGTCAGAATAAACACAGTCAGAATAAACTCAGTCAAAGAAACACAGTCAGAATAAACTCAGTCAAATAAACACAGATGAATAAACACAGTCAAATAAACACAGTCAGATTAAACACAGTCAGAATAAACACAGTCAAATAAACCCAGTCAAAAAACACAGTCGGAATAAACACATTCAAATAAATAAAACAAATAAACACAGTCAAATAATCAGTCAGAATAAACACAGTCAAATAAACACAGTCAAATAAACACAGTCAGGATAAACACAGTCAAATAAACACAGTCAGAAAAAAAAGTCAAAGAAACACAGTCAGAATAAAGACAGTCAAATAAACACAGTCAGAAGAAAAACAGTCAAATAAACACAGTCAAACAAACACAGTCAGAATAAACACAGTCAGAATAAACACAGTGAAATAAACACAGTCCGAATAAACACAGGCAAAAAACACAGTCAAATAAACACAGTCAGATTTAACACAGTCAAATAACCACAGTCAGAATAAACACAGTCAAATAAACACAGTCAAATAAACACAGTCAGAATAAACACAGTCAAATTAACACAGTCAGAATAAACACAGTCAATAAACACAGTCAAATAATCAGTCAGATTAAACAAAGGAAAATAAACACAGGCAAATAAACACAGTCAGAATAAACACAGTCAAAAAAACACAGTCAAATAAAAACAGTCAAATAAACAGTCAAATAAAAACAGTCAAATAAACACAGTCAAATAAAAAGTCAAATAAACACAGTCAAATAAACACAGTCAAATAAACACAGTCAGAATAAACACAGTCAAATAAACACATTCAAATAAACACAGTCAGAATAAACACAGTCAGAATAAACACAGGCATATAAATACAGTCAAATAATCAGTCAGAATAAACACAGTCAAATAAACACAGTCAAATAAACACAGTCAGAATAAACACAGTCAGAATAAACACAGTCAAATTAACCCGGTCAGAATAAATACGGACAAATAAACACAGTTAGAATAAACACAGGCAAATAAACACAGTCAAATAAACACAGTCAAATAAACACAGTCAAATAAACACAGTCAAATAAACACAGTCAGAATAAACACAGTCAGAATAAACACAGTCAAATAAACCCGGTCAGAATAAATACAGGCAAATAAACAGTTAGAATAAACACAGACAAATAAACACAGTCAGAATAAACACAGACAAATAAACACAGTCGGAATAAACACAGTCAAATAAACACAGTCAGAATAAACACAGTCAGAATAAACACAGACAAATAAACACAGTCAAAATAAATACACACAAATAAACACAGTTAGAATAAACACAGACAAATAAACACATTCAGAATAAACACAGTCAGAATAAACACAGACAAATATACACAGTCAGAATAAACACAGACAAATAAACACAGTCAGAATAAACACAGTCAGAATAAACACAGACAAATAAACACATTCAGAATAAACAGAGACAAATAAACACAGTCAGAATAAACACAGTCAAATAAACATTGTCAGAACAAACACAGTCAAATAAACACAGTCAGAATAAACACAGTGAAATAAACACAGTCAGAATAAACACAGGCAAAAAACACAGTCAAATAAACACAGTCAGATTTAACACAGTCAAATAACCATAGTCAGAATAAACACAGTCAAATAAACACAGTCAAATAAACACAGTCAGAATAAACACAGTCAAATAAACACAGTCAGAATAAACACAGTCAATAAACACAGTCAAATAATCAGTCAGATTAAACAAAGGAAAATAAACACAGGCAAATAAACACAGTCAGAATAAACACAGTCAAATAAACACAGTCAGAATAAACACAGTCAAAAATACACAGTCAAATAAAAACAGTCAAATAAACAGTCAAATAAACACAGTCAAATAAACACAGTCAAATAAAAACAGTCAAATAAACACAGTCAAATAAAAACAGTCAAATAAACACAGTCAAATAAAAACAGTCAAATAAACACAGTCAAATAAACACAGTCAAATAAACACAGTCAAATAAACACAGTCAAAATAAACACAGTCAAATAAACACATTCAAATAAACACAGTCAGAATAAACACAGTCAGAATAAACACAGGCATATAAATACAGTCAAATAATCAGTCAGAATAAACACAGTCAAATAAACACAGTCAAATAAACACAGTCAGAATAAACACAGTCAGAATAAACACAGTCAAATTAACCCGGTCAGAATAAATACGGACAAATAAACACAGTTAGAATAAACACAGGCAAATAAACACAGTCAGAATAAACACAGTCAAATAAACACAGTCAAATAAACACAGTCAGAATAAACACAGTCAGAATAAACACAGTCAAATAAACCCGGTCAGAATAAATACAGGCAAATAAACAGTTAGAATAAACACAGACAAATAAACACAGTCAGAATAAACACAGTCAGAATAAACACAGTCAGAATAAACACAGTCAGAATAAACACAGACAAATAAACACAGTCAAAATAAATACACACAAATAAACACAGTTAGAATAAACACAGACAAATAAACACATTCAGAATAAACACAGACAAATAAACACAGTCAAAATAAATACACACAAATAAACACAGTTAGAATAAACACAGACAAATAAACACATTCAGAATAAACACAGTCAGAATAAACACAGACAAATATACACAGTCAGAATAAACACAGACAAATAAACACAGTCAGAATAAACAGTCAGAATAAACACAGACAAATAAACACATTCAGAATAAACACAGACAAATAAACACAGTCAGAATAAACACAGTCAAATAAACATTGTCAGAACAAACACAGTCAAATAAACACAGTCAGAATAAACACAGTCAGAATAAACACAGTCAGAATAAACACAGACAAATAAACACAGTCAAAATAAATACACACAAATAAACACAGTTAGAATAAACACAGACAAATAAACACATTCAGAATAAACACAGTCAGAATAAACACAGACAAATATACGCAGTCAGAATAAACACAGACAAATAAACACAGTCAGAACAAACACAGTCAAATAAACACAGTCAGAATAAATACAGACAAATAAACAGTTAGATTAAACACAGTCAAATAAACACAGTCAAAATAAACACAGTCAAATAAACACAGTCAGAATAAATACAGTCAAATAAACACAGTCAAAATAAACACAGTCAAATAAACACAGTCAGAATAAATACAGTCAAATAAACACAGTCAAAATAAACACAGTCAAATAAACACAGTCAGAATAAATACAGTCAAATAAACACAGTCAAAATAAACACAGTCAAATAAACACAGTCAAATAAACACATTCAGAATAAACACAGTCAAATAAACACAGTCAGAATAAATATTTGTTCGGGTCTCTGGGTGAGTTGTGTCAGTTCTGCGATAGGCCAGCAGGTGGCACAAAGCCCATAGTCGATAGCCCCAGGGAGGCACAATGTTTGTGGATTGATGTCTGTCAGTGACAGCGAGACGCAAAACCTTTCCATTCAGCCCCGGGCAAGCAGTGGGGGCGAGCAGCAAGCTTGAGACTGGGAGAAAGTTAAAGAAAGACATACAAAGAAAACTGTAAGCAATGAGGTTCCAGAGTGGCAGAGCCTGGTAATAAACTGCGGGTCATTCGGCAGGAAGAGGAAAGACAAGTTTACATTAGATTGGCAGCACTTCTTGATCTGTTTCTCTGCCATGCTGCTCCCATCATCTGCTGGGCTGTGGGGAAAGAGCAGGGGGAGTGGGACTAATTGGAGAGCACCTTCAATGAGCCGGCACAGGCACGATGGGCTGAATGGCCTCTGAGTGAGTGTATGCTCTCTCTCTCTCTCTCTCTCTCTCTCTCGGTCCCTGACTCTGCAGTTCCACAGCTGCAGACTAACCGCTAGACTTGACTATTCCAACGCACTCCTGCCCAGCCTCCCATCTGCCACCCTCCATAAACTGAAGCTCATCCAAAACTCGGCTGCCCATGTCCTAACTCGCACCAAGTCCCGTTCACCCATCACCCCTGCGCTCGCTGACCTACATTGGCTCCCTGTCCGGCAAAGCCTCGATTTTAAAATTCTCGTCTTTGTTTTCAAATCCCTCCATGGCCTCGCCCCTCCCTATCTCTGTAATCTCCTCCAGCCCTACAACCCCCCGAGATCTCTGCGTTCCTACAATTTTGGTCTCTTGCGCTTCCTCGATTTAAATTTGCGGCCGTGCCTTCAGCTGCTGAGGCCCTAAGCTCTGGAACTCCCTCCCTAAACCTCTCCACCTCTCTACCTCGCTTTCCTCCTTTAAGATGCTCCTTAAAACCTACCTGCCCTAATTTCTCCTTATGTGGCCCGATGTCAAATTTTCTTCAACTATCCTAATATAGACTGGGATAGTAATAGTGTAAAGGGTAGATAAAGGGAAGAATTTCTGAAGTGTGTTCAGGAGAACTTTCTTGATCAGTATATTTCCGGCCCAACGAGGGAGGAGGCATGCTGGATTTGGTTCTGGAGAATGAGGTAGGTCAAGTGGAGCAAGTGTCAGTAGGAAAACATTTAGGGAACAGTGATCAGAGTATCATAAAGATCAGAATAGCTATGGAAAAGGACAGGGAGCAATCTAGAGTAAACATGTTTAACTGGGGGAAGGCCAATTTCAGTGGGATGAGGACGAATCTGGCCCGGGTAAACTGGAATCAAAGATTGGCAGGCAAAACTGTAATGGAACAATGGGCTGCCTTTAAAGGGGAAATAGTTCAGGTATAGTTGAGAAACATTCCCACTAGGAGGAAAGGCAGGGCAACTAAAGTCAGGGCACCCTGGATGACAAAAGAGATAGAGAATATGATGAAGCAGAAAAAGAGCACGTATGACAGATGTTAGGTTACAAATACATCTGAGAATCAGGCTATATATAGAAAGGTCAGAGGAGAAGTGAAAAAGAAAATAAGAGGGGCAAAGAGAGGGTATGAGAATAGAATGGCAGCCATCATAAAAGGTAATCCAAAAGTCTGCACTGTCAGAGGGGCAGTTCTGAGGGAGTGCCGCACTGTCGGAGGGGCAGTTCTGAGGGAGTGCCGCACTGTCGGAGGGGCAGTACTGAGGGAGCACTGCACTGTCGGAGGGGCAGTACTGAGGGAGCACCACACTGTGAGAGGGGCAGTACTGAGGGAGCACTGCACTGTCGGAGGGGCAGTACTGAGGGAGCGCCACACTGTGAGAGGGGCAGTACTGAGGGAGCGCTGCACTGTCGGAGAGGCAGTACTGAGGGAGCGCTGCACTGTCCGAGGTGTCGTCTTTCAGATGAGACGTTAAAACGAGGCCCCGTCTGCGCTCAGGTGGACGTAAAGGATCCCACGGTGCTATTCCTGCAGAAGAGCAGGGGAGTTCTCCCCAGTGTCCTGGGGCTAATATTTATCCCTCAACTAACATCACTAAAACAGATTATCTGGTCATTATCACATTGCTGTTTGTGGGAGTTTGCTGTGCGCAAATTGGCTGTCGTTTTTCCTGCATTACAACAGTGACTACACTTCAAAAGTAATTCATTGGCTGTAAAGCGCATTGGGACGTCCGGTGGTGGTGAAAGGCGCTACAGAAATGCAAGTCTTTGTTTATGGGGCGGGTGGTAATTTGGAGCAGTCTTTGGAGTAAGTGGGGGGAAAGTTAACTGGTAATTAAACGGCGGGGATTTTTAATGTGAAATTACATCAGAATTCTGCATGAAATTATTTGTTTGCAAATAAAACTCTATTTTCATATTCCTTATAACTTGAAAGAGTTGAAAAGTATATTTAAATTCAATGTTGTATTTTCTTTGCACACTGCAGGAACTGTCCTTCTGGCTGCAGGGAGGAGGATTTCGAAACGCTGCAGCGGCTGGCGGTGGGCGTGTCCGCGCCACGCGGGGCCTCAGCGGGCCGCCGTCACTCGGGCTCGGCGCGCATGCGCGGGGAGCAAAGTGCCGGGGGGCGGGGCCCGGGGACAGAGTGTGTGAGAGAGAGAGAGACTGACTGACTGTGTGTGTGAGGGGGCACCGTGCACAGCGCAGGCACTGAGAGAGTGAGTGAGGGGCCGAGTGAGCGGAGCGGAGCCGGGCACCGGGCACCGGGCACAGGGAGCGGGCACAGGCCGCTGAGGGTCCCGGAGCAGCGCCATGGCGGAGTTCAGCATCGACCAGAGCAACCTCCCCGCCGTCAACACAGGTAGGAGCGGGGGGCCTGGGGGTGGGGGCTGTGTCAACTGTACTGTAACCCCCACCCCCTCCCCACACCCCCCCTCCACCCACCCCCCCCCTCTCACCCACCCCCCCCCTCTCACCCACCCCCCCCCTCTCACCCACCCCCCCCTCTCACCCACCCCCCCCCTCTCACCCACCCCCCCCCTCTCACCCACCCCCCCCCTCTCACCCACCCCCCCCCTCTCACCCCCCCCCCCCTCTCACCCACCCCCCCCCTCTCACCCACCCCCCCCCTCTCACCCACCCCCCCCCTCTCACCCACCCCCCCCCTCTCACCCACCCCCCCCCCTCTCACCCACCCCCCCCCTCTCACCCACCCCCCCCCTCTCACCCACCCCCCCCCTCTCACCCACCCCCCCCCTCTCACCCACCCCCCCCCTCTCACCCCCCCCCCCCCTCTCACCCACCCCCCCCCTCTCACCCACCCCCCCCCTCTCACCCACCCCCCCCCTCTCACCCACCCCCCCCCTCTCACCCACCCCCCCCCCTCTCACCCACCCCCCCCCCTCTCACCCACCCCCCCCCTCTCACCCACCCCCCCCCCTCTCACCCACCCCCCCCCCTCTCACCCACCCCCCCCCCTCTCACCCACCCCCCCCCCTCTCACCCACCCCCCCCCCCTCTCACCCACCCCCCCCCCCTCTCACCCACCCCCCCCCCCCTCTCACCCACCCCCCCCCCTCTCACCCCCCCCCCCCCCTCTCACCCACCCCCCCCCCTCTCACCCACCCCCCCCCCCTCTCACCCACCCCCCCCCCCCTCTCACCCACCCCCCCCCCCTCTCACCCACCCCCCCCCCCCTCTCACCCACCCCCCCCCCCTCTCACCCACCCCCCCCCCCTCTCACCCACCCCCCCCCCCTCTCACCCACAACCCCCTCTCACCCACCTCCACACCACCCCTTCCCCCCCCCCCCCCCGCAAAGTCCTGCATGGGAGACTGGTCAAGAAGGTAAGAGCCCATGGGATCCAGGGCAACTCGGCACATTGGATCCAAAATTGGCTTAGTGGCAGGAGGCAGAGAGTGATGGTCGAAGGTTGTTTTTGTGACTGGAAGCCTGTGTCCAGTGGTGTACCGCAGGGATCGGTGCTGGGTCCTTTGCTGTTTCTAGTCTACATTAATGATTTAGATATGAATGTAGGAGGAATGATCAGTAAGTTTGCAGATGACACAAAAATTGGTGGGGTGGTAAATAGCGAGGAGGGAAGCCTTAGGCTACAGGACGATATAGACGGGATGGTCAGATGGGCAGAACAGTGGCAAATGGAATTTAACCCTGAAAAGTGTGAGGTGATGCATTTTGGGAGGAGTAACAAGGCAAGGGAATATACAATGAATGGTAGGATCCTAGGAAGGACAGAGGATCAGAGGGACCTTGGTGTGCATGTACATAGATCCCTGAATGCAGCAGGACAGGTAGATAAGGTGGTTAAAAAGGCATATGGGATACTTGCCTTCATTAGCCGAGGCATAGCATATAAGAACATAAGAACATAAGAAATAGGAGCAGGAGTAGGCCAATCGGCCCCTCGAGCCTGCTCCGCCATTCAATAAGATCATGGCTGATCTGATCCTAACCGCCAATCTACTATCTATCACAGAACCATCTCCTGCATCTAACAGAATTGCACACACGAAATAGGAGCAGAATCAGGCTACACAGTCCCTGGGCCCGCTCCACTACCCACAGGGCCATGACCGATCCGAACCTAGACTCATGTCCAAATTCCTGCCCGCTCCCCGTAACCCTTAATGCCCTTTACTTCCAGGAAACTGTCTATTTCTGTTTTAAATTTAATTAATGTTGTAGCTTCTACAGCTTTTTGTGGCAGCATATTCCATGGACCTACCACCCTCTGAGTGAAGTAGTTCCTCCTCATCTCAGTTTTGAAAGAGCAGCCCCTTATTCTAAGACTATGTCCCCTAGTTCTCGTCTCACCCGTCATCGGGAACATCCTCCCCGCATCCACCCGATCCAACCCCTTCACAATCTTATATGTTTCAATAAGATCGCCTCTCATTCTTCTGAACTCCAATGAGTAGAGTCCCAATCTACCCAACCTCTCCTCATATGACCACCCCCTCATCCCCGGGATTAACCGAGTGAACCTTTTTTGCACTGCCTCGAGAGCAAGGATGTCTTTCCTTAAGTAAGGACACCAAAACTGTATGCAGTATTCCAGGTGCGGTCTCACCAATACCTTGAACAACTGAAGCAATACCTCCCTATTTTTATATTCTATCCCCCTAGCAATGAAAGCCAACATTCCATTTGCCTTCTTAATCACTTGCTGCACCTGCATACTAACCTTTTGAGTTTCGTGCACCAGGACCCCCAGATCCCTTTGCACTTCAGTACTCTCCAGTTTCTTGCCATTAAGATAATAAATTGCTCTAGGATTTTTCCTGCCAAAGTGCATCACCTCACACTTTCCAGTGTTGTATTCCATCTGCCAAATCTCTGCCCACTTACTTAGCCTGTCTATGTCCCCTTGCAGGTTTTTTATGTCCTCCTCACTCACTACTTTCCCTCCCATCTTTGTATCATCTGCAAATTTTGATATGTTACACTTGGTCCCTTCCTCCAAATCGTTAATATAGATTGTGAAGAGTTGGGGACCCAGCACTGACCCCTGTGGAACACCACTAGTTACTGATTGCCAGTCTGAGAATGAACCATTTATCCCAACTCTTTGCTTTCTGTTAGATAGCCAATCCTCTATCCATGCCAGAATATTACCCCCAATCCCGTGATTTTTTACCTTAAGCAATAATCTTTTGTGTGGCACCTTGTCAAATGCCTTTTGGAAGTCTAAATACACTACGTCCACTGGTTCCCCTTTATCCACTCTATATGTTACTTCCTCAAAGAACTCCAGCAAATTTGTCAAACATGACTTCCCCTTCGTAAAACCATGCTGACTTTGTCCTATTAAATTATGATTATCCAAATGTCCTGTTACTGTTTCCTTAATAATGGACTCCAAAATTTTACCTACCACAGATGTTAGGCTAACCGGTCTATAGTTACCAGCCTTCTGTCTACTGCCCTTTTTAAATAAGGGTGTTACATTAGCAGTTTTCCAGTCTGCCGGGACCTTAGCGGAATCCAGGGAGTTTTGAAAAATTATTACCAATGCATCTACAATCCCTACCGCCACTTCCTTCAAGACTCTAGGATGTAAGCCATCAGGTCCAGGTGATTTATCCGCCTTGAGTCCCATTATTTTACCGAGTACCACTTCCTTAGTGATTTTGATCGTGTTTAGCTCCTCTCCCCCTATAGCCCCCTGTTTGTCCAGTGTTGGGATATTCTTAGTGTCCTCTACTGTAAAGACTGATACAAAATATTCATTCAGTGTTTTTGCCATCTCCATATTTCCCACCATTAATTTCCCGGTCTCATCCTCTAAGGGACCAACATTTACTTTAGCCACCCTTTTTCTTTTTATATAACTATAAAAACTCTTACTATCTGTTTTTATATTTTTTGCTAATTTACTTTCATAATCTATCTTCCCTTAATCAATCTTTTTGTTATTTTTTGCTGCCTTTTAAAGTTTTCCCAATCCTCTGTCCTCCCACTAGATTTCGCTACCTTATATGCCCTTGTTTTTAGTCGAATACTATCCTTAATATAAGAGCAGGGAGGTTATGATGGAGCTGTACAAAACGCTAGTTAGGCCACAGCTGGAATAGTGTGTGCAGTTCTGGTCGCCACACTGTAGGAAGGATGTGATTGCATTGGAGAGGGTGCAGAGGAGATTCACCAGGATGTTACCTGGGCTGCAGCGCTTCAGCTATGAAGAGAGACTGGACAGGCTGGGGTTGTTTTTATTAGAGCAGAGAAGGCTGAGGGGGGACATGATTGAGGTGTACAAAATTATGAGGGGCATAGATAGGGTAGATAGAAAGGAACTTTTCCCCTTAGTAGAGGGGTCAATAACAAGGGCATAATTTCAAGGTAAGGGGCAGGAGGTTTAGAGGGGATTTGAGGAAAAACTTTTTCACCCAGAGGGTGGCTGGAATCTGGAACTCACTGCCTGAAAGGGTGGTAGAGGCAGGAACCCTAACAACATTCAAGAAGCATTTAGATGAGCACTTGAAACGCCATAGCATACAAGGCTACGGACCAAGTGCTGGAAAATGGGATTAGAATAGACAGGGCTTGATGGCCGGCGTGGACACGATGGGCCGAAGGGCCTCTTTCTGTGCTGTATAAATCTATGACTCTGTGAGGAGACCTACGCATGGAGGCAGAGGGTATGGCTGAAGTGCTAAACGAGTACTTTGCATCTGTCTTCACCAAGGAAGAGGATGCTGCCATAGACATAGTAAAGGAGGAGGTAGTGGAGACACTTGAAAGGATAAAAATTGATAAAGAGGAGGTATTAAAAAGGCTGGCTGTACTTAAAGTAGATAAGCCACCAGGAAGGGATGGGAATTATCTTGGGATGCCGAGGGAATTGGGGGCAGAAATCGTGAAGGTACTGTCCATAATATTCCAATTCTCCATAGATACGGGGGTAGTGCCACAGGACTGGAGAATTGCAAATGCTGCACCATTGTTCAAAAAAGGGTGTAAAGATAAACCCAGCAGCTATAGGCCAGTCAGTTTAACCTCGGTAGTGGGGAAGCTTTTAGAAACAACAATCAGGGACAAAATTAACAGTCACTTGGACAAGTGTGGATTAATTAAGGAAAGCCAGCACGGATCTGTCAAAGGCAAATCGTGTTTAACCAACTTGATCGAGTTTTTTGATGAGGTAACAGAGGGTTGATGAGGGGAATGGGGTTGACGTGGTGTAGATGGATTTCCAAAAGGCGTTCAACAAAATGCCACATAATCGGCTTACCAGCAAAGTTGAAGCCCATGGAATAAATGGGACAGTGGCAGCATGGATACCAAATTAGCTAAGTGATAGGAAACAGAGAGTAGTGGTGAACGGTTGTTTTTCGGACTGGAAGAAGGTATACAGTGGTGTTCCCCAGGGGTCGGTTCTAGGACCACTGCGTTTCTTGATATATATATTAATGACTTGGATGTGGGTGCACAGGGCACAGTTTCAAATTTTGCAGATGACACACAACTTGGAAGTATAGTGAACGGTGAAGAGGATAGTGATAGACTTCAAGAGGACTTAGACAGGCTGGTGGAATGGACGGACACATGGCAGATGAAATTTAACGCAGAAAAGTGTGAACTGATACATTTTGGTAGAAAGAATGAGGAGAGGAAATATAAACTAAAGGGTACAATCCTAAAGGGGGTGCATGAACAGAGAGAGACCTGGGGGTATATGTGCACAAATTGTTGTAGGTGGAGAGAATGCAGTTAAAAAAGCTTACAGGATCCTGGGCTTCATAAATAGAGGTATAGAGTACAAAAGTTTGGAAATTATGATGAACCTGTATAAAACACTGGTTAGGCCCCAACTGGAGAATTGTGTCCAATTCTGGGCACCGCACTTTAGGAAGGATGTGAAGGCCTTGGAGAGGGTGCAGAAAAGATTTACGAGAATGGTTCCAGGGATGAGGGACTTCAGTTACGTGGATAGACTGGAGAAGCTGGGGTTGTTCTCCTTAGAGCAGAGAAGATTGAGAGGAGATTTAATAGAGGTCATAGAGTCATAACGGCACAGAAGGAGGCCATTCGGCCCATCGAGTCGGTGCTGGCTCTCTGTAGAGCAATCCAATCAGTCCCATTCCCCCGCTCTATCCCTGTAGCCTTGCAAGTTTATTTCCCTCAAGTGCCTATCCAGTCTCCCCTTGAAAACATTGAGTGTCTCCGCTTCCACCACTTCCGTCGGCAGGTCCCTCTGTCCCTGCACACTCTTTAAAACTGTGCCATTAAGTGTATATTGCCTCTCCCTGTTCCTTCTGCCAAAATGCATCACCTCACACTTCTCTGTATTAAATTCCGTCTGTCCATTCTGCTAGCCTTTCTATGTCCTGTTGCAGTCGATTGGTATTATCACTGTTTGCCACACCCCCAAGTTTGGTGTCATCGGCAAATTTAGAAATTCTACTCTGTATTCCAATATCCAGGTTATTTATTTATATATATCTATCTCGATCTAGATCTATAGATATAGATATCTCTATCTATCTATCTATCTCAAAAAAAGCAGTGGCCCCAGCACTGACCCTTGGGGAACACCACTGTCTACCATCCTCCAGTCTGGAAAAACAGCTATTTACCACAACTCGCTGTTTTCTGTCCTTAGGTCAATTCCTTATCCAAGCTGCCACTGACCTACCTATTCCATGAGCCTCAATTTTGTTAACCAGCCTTCTATGTGGTACTTTGTCAAACGCCTTCTGAAAATCCATGTGGACAACATCCATTGCATTCCCTTCATCAATCCTCCCTGTCACTTCATCAAAAAATTCAATTGAATTAGTCAAACACGATCTTCCTTTTACAAATCCGTGTTGGCTCTCCTTAATTAGCTTTAACCTCTCCAAGTGCCCGTTAATTTTTTCCTTGATTTATTGTTTCTAAAACTTTACCCACCACTGGTGTTAAACTGACCGGCCTGTAGTTACTAGGATTGTCCTTACACCCTTTCTTGAACAATGATGTCACATTTGCCACTTTCCAATCCTCAAGCACCTCCCCTGCATCTAGGGAAGATTGGAAAATTATGGCAAGCCCTTCCACTATCTCCTCCCCCAATTCCCTTAGCAACCTGGGATGCAAGCCATCTGGACCAGGCGACTTATCTACTCTAAGCATACCCAGTCTTTCTAATACATCCTGTCTATTAATTTTCACCCCTTCCATTGCTTCTACCTTTTCCTCTTCTACCGATATTTTGTCAGCATCCACCTCCTTAGTAAACACCTCCTTAGGTGTTCAAAATCATGAGGGGTCTATACAGAGTAGATAGAGAGAAACTGTTCCCATTGGCAGAAAGGTGGAGAACCAGAGGACACAGATTTAAGGTGATTGGGAGAAGAACCAAAGGCGGTAGATAAACAATGGCAAGCATTTAAAGATAGAATGACAAAATTGCAAAAAATGTTTATACCAATCTGGCATAAAAGGAAATCTAAAAAGGTGACTCAACCGTGGATAACAGGGGAAATTAGAGACAGCATAAAATCCAAAGATAGGGCGTATAAAATAGCCAAAAAAAGCGCCAGAGCGGAAGATTGGGAACAGTTTAAGATAGAGCAAAGGAGGACAAAGGGCTTAATCAAGAGGGGCAAAATAGCTTACGAAAGCAAGCTGGCGGAAAATATAAAAACTAACTCCAAAAGCTTTTATAAGTATATCAAGAGGAAAAGACTGGTGAAAACCAAAGTTGGCCCATTGCAGTCAGATACGGGGGAATATATAACGGGAAATAAGGAAATGGCAGGCCAACTAAATGCATACTTTGGGTCAGTCTTTACGAAGGAAGACACAAAAAACCTCCCTGGGATATCGGGAAAAATAGGGACATTGGCAAAGGAGGAACTGACGCAAATCAATATCTCTAAGGATATGGTGTTAAGGAAGCTAAAGGGATTGAAGGCGGACAAATCCCCAGGGCCTGATAACATGCATCCTAGGGTACTGAAGGAGGTGGCCCTAGAGATAGCGGATGCACTAAGTATGATTTTTCAGAATTCATTAGACTCGGGAACAGTGCCCATGGATTGGAGGGTAGCTAACGTTACCCCACTATTCAAAAAGGGGGGTAGGGAAAAAGCAGGTAATTACAGACCTGTAAGCCTTACATCAGTTGTGGGCAAAATGCTGGAGTCCATCATTAAGGATGAAATAGCGGAGCACTTAGCAAATGGGGACAGGATAGGACAGAGTCAACATGGATTTACAAAGGGTAAATCGTGCTTGACTAATCTATTGGAATTTTTTGAGGGAGTAACTGGTAAAATAGATGGGGGAGAGCCAGTAGATGTGGTGTACCTGGACTTCCAAAAGGCCTTCGATAAGGTCCCACATAAAAGATTAGCATGGAAAATTGAAGCTCATGGGATAAAGGGGAAAGTATTGACGTGGATAGAGAACTGGCTGTCAGATAGAAAACAGAGAGTTGGAATAAACGGCTCATTTTCTGAATGGCAGGCAGTAACAAGTGGGGTACCACAGGGATCTGTCCTGGGTCCCCAGCTGTTCACAATTTACATTAATGACCTGGATCAGGGAGTCGGATGCAGCATTTCCAAATTTGCAGACGACACTAAACTAGGAGGGGGGGTGGGCTCAGAGGAGGAGACCAGGAAGCTCCAGAGCGATTTGGACAGACTGGGTGATTGGGCGGATAAATGGCAGATGCACTATAATGTGGACAAGTGCGAAGTTATCCACCTTGGGTGCAGGAACGGGAGGGCAAATTATTATTTAAATGGCAATAAATTGGGAGAGGGGGAAGTACAGAGAGACCTGGGTGTTCTTGTACACCAGTCACTGAAGGCGAGCATGCAGGTGCAACAGGCGGTCAAGAAGGCAAACGGTATGCTGGCCTTCATAGCAAAAGGGTTGGAATACAGGAACAGGGATACCTTGCTGCAGCTGTACAGGGCACTGGTGAGACCACACCTCGAGTACTGTGTACAGTTTTGGTCGCCTCATCTGAGGAAAGATGTTCTTGCCATGGAGGGGGTGCAGCGGCGATTCACCAGGCTGATACCAGGAATGGCGGGATTGACCTATGAGGAGAGACTATGTAGTTTAGGGATGTACACACTGGAGTTTAGAAGATTGAGAGGGGACCTCATAGAAGTGTATAAAATTCTGACAGGTCTAGACAGACTAGATGCAGAAGGAATGTTTCCCTTGGCGGGTGAGAACAGAACTCGAGGACATAATTTAAGGATAAGGGCTAAACCATTTAGGACAGAAATGAGGGGGAATTTCTTCACTCAGAGGGTGGTGAACCTGTGGAACTCATTGCCACAGAGGGCAGTGTACGCCAGCTCATTAAATATATTTAAGAGGGAATTAGATATATTTCTACAGGCAAAAGGGGTTAAGGGTTACGGAGAGAAGGCGGGGACGGGATACTGAATTGGAGGATCAGCCATGATCTCATTAAATGGCGGAGCAGGCTCGAAGGGCCGGATGGCCTACTCCTGCTCCTATCTTCTATGTATCTATGTATCTATGACATGAGGAAAAACTTTTTACTCAGCGAGTGGTTATGATCTGGAATTCACTGCCAGAAAGGGTGGTGGAGGCAGACTCAATCATGGCTTTGAAAAAGGAGTTGGATAAGTACCTGAAGGAAAAAAATGTTGCTGGGCTATGGGGAAAGGATGTGGGAGTGGGACTAGCTGAAGTGCTCTTGCAGAGAGCCGGCACGGGCTCGACTGGCCGAATGGCCTCCTTCCGTGCTGTAACCATTCTATGATTCTATGATTTGGACCCCCACTAGAGGAAATAATTTCTATCAAATCCTTTTAATCATAATTGATTTGATTACCCCTTAAACCTACTATATTCTAGGGAATCCAAGCGAAGTTTATGCAACCTGCCCTGGTAGTTTAACCCTTTCAGCCTATCTCCCCCCTCCTCCTGCTCTCATCCGCCTTCTGGAATCCAAGCTAAAATGGCCCTGCTACAAAAGCATTGGACCAGCATGTGTGCAGCATGTTTCTTGCTGGGAGACGCTCTCCTGTGCTCCCAGGTGGCTGTTCAACTTATTCATGACCATCCTGTCCTCATCCAGACACCACTTGGTAGGGGTCACCAGCTATGGATCAGGAGAGGGTCAGTTCCCCCGCCCCCCCCTCCCCGGTTCCCTGACCGGACCCAGAGTGTTGAGGCTAATTGCAGAGCCCCTAATGATGCTGTAGTTGGCAACAGCAGCTTCATTTATTAATCTCGAATCCATCGAATGAGCGATGGCGTCCCTGCCCCAGATCCTGAATCTCCCCTTATCCTCCTTCTCAAGGTCTCTCTCTCTCTGAAGCATTTTGTTGAAGCTGGGTGTAGTCGCGATCGAGCATGTACGGGAGCTCTGCTTTGTTCCGTGGATCTGACAATCAATGTGTTGGAACGAAAATCAGGTTTTGAATTGCTTCCTGCGAACCTTTTTAAATTGAAAACAAAATCGATTCACATCTTGTCAGAAGGTAAATTAATTAAAAAAAACAAAAGTAATTCCAAAGCAGTAATCTAATTGAGGTTGTGTGGATCCTGTCGCAGCCATTTATCATCATTTAAACCCAGGGACAGATGTGCAGTCTTGGAGCGATTTACTGTTTTATGTACAATGTTATTCTCGCACTGCTTGTGGCACCAGTGCACTCTGGTGATTGCACGAGATGATGTCATTGCGATTCCAGATATCTGAAGATTCTACAGCCACTATACAGAATATTTGAGAAATTTCAGCTTCTGCAGTTTAGAGGGTGCAGAAATCAAGATAACAACAACATGCATTTATATAGTGCCTTTTAATGTAGTAAAACCTCCCAAGGTGCTTCACAGGAGCACAACCAGACCAAAATTGACACCGAGGGGTAACTAAAAGCTTGGTCAAAGAGATGGGTTTTAGGGAGGACCTTAAATAGCGAGCGAGGCAGAGAGGTTTTGGGAGATAATTCCAAAACGTGGGGTCTGCGGCTGAAGGCACGGCCGCCAATTGTGGAGCGAAGGAAATTGGGGATGTGCAAGAGGCCGGAATTGGAGGAGCGCAGAGTTCTCGGAGGGTTGTAGGGCTGGAGGAGGGCAGCGATCCCTCTAAGCTGTGCGGCTGCGCAGCCCGGGACCGACTTTTCCCATGTTAAATTTCATGCATGTGCACAAAACTATGAATGGACCAGCAGCCCCTTAAAGGGACCGCGCACCCAAAAAAAAATGAGGGGGGAAATGTTGAAGTTTGATTTGGGACAGTGCTGGAGCGGGAGCCAATGTAGGTGAGTGAGCGAGACTCGGTGCAGATACCAGTTATGGGGAAATGTTATGCAGCATTGGAGTAGTTCTCGTCGTAAAAGGAGTGTTCGAGGCGACCCAGTTGAAGTTTTCAGCATTAAGGACTGGAATTGACTGATTCGATCCAGGCAAATTCACAAACAACCATGGACATGAGTTTAAAAACTAGAAGTTTAGGATTGAGATGGGAAGTTGGGAAAATATAATAACAAAAACAGAACGTGCTGGAAACACTCCGCAGGTCAGGCAGTATTTAGGGAGAGAACGGAGGAGTTCATGTTTCAGGTGTTTTGACCAGAAGTCCACCCCTGAAACGTTGGCTCCTCTAGAACGTGAGTTCAAATCCCACCAGGGCAGTTTGAGAATTTGAATTCAGTTTAATAAAATCCAGAAATAAAAAGTTGTTGTCAGTAAGAGTGACCATGAAGCTGTCGGATTGTCGTAAAAGCCCATCTGGTTCACTAATGCCATTTAGGGAAGGAAACCTGCCGTCCTTACCCGCTCTGGCCGATATGTGACTCCAGTCCCCACACCAACGTGGTCGACCCTAAACTGCCCTCTGAAGTGGCCCAGCAGGTCACTCGGTTGTATCGCAGGGCAATTAGGGATGGGTAATAAATGCCGGCCTTGCCACTGAGACCCACATCCCTTCAGATGCTTTGATTTGCTTGGGATTCTACGAGCAGCAGCTGTTGTAAACGCCAGTGACAGACGGACTGGTGATGTCTGTGCTGTCCTGATCGTGACATGATACCCGGATTACCTTGTGATAATACAAAGGGGCTTATTATTGAAAAGTGAGTCTTGTATAATGTCACAGTCAGTAAATTAGACATTTTGTATTTGCACAGTGTTTCGCTTCCCATTTTCTCCCTTCCTCTCCTGAAGATGATGCCTTAACCTGGGGCTCCAGGGCTGTTGTGTATTTGGGATTACTCTACCCTGAAGTACAGCTCTGACTGTGAGCACACATCAGCACAAATTGGCACATTTGCCCAGGCCATAAAAAAAGAAAGACTTGCATTTCTACAGCGCCTTTCATGACTTCAGGACCTCCCAGTGTGCTTTACAGCCAATGAAGTACTTTTTTTGTAATGTCGGAAACGCGGCAGCTAATTTGAGCACAGCAAGCTCCCACAAACAGCAATGAGATAAATGACCAGATAATCTGTGTTTTAGTGATGTAGGTCGAGGGATAAATATTGACCAGGACACCAGGGAGAACTCCCCTGCTGCTCTTCCAATAGTGCTGCGAGATCTTTTACAACCACCTGAGAGGGCAGACGGGGCCTTGTTTTAACGCCTCATCTGAAAGGCGGCACCTCCGACAGTGCAGCACTCCCTCAGTACTGCACTGGGAGTGTCAGCCTAGATTGTGCTTAAGTCTCTGAAGTGGGACTTGAACCCACAACCTTCTGACTCAAGGCGAGAGTGTTGTCAGTTAATGGAAGTGAGCCAGTGAGTTTTCTGCGGTTGCGGCAAGACTTCTTTAGGCAGCCGAGAGTGAACGCTTCTCCCTGATGTTTCCTCAGAATGAGGATCTAAAAATAAACCATGCACCATCGTGCTTCCCTGGGGCCCTGTAAGTATGCAATACAATCATTGAAGCAAGTGAGCTGCACGCTCACTTCAGCCACATTTCCACAGCCACCGATTGCAACCCAATGCTGTTCTCCGAGTTCAGCCCATCTTCAGATTGACCCTCTGGTAATGCAAGCAGTTACATTTAGGCAGCTGATGTCCAAGGGTCCAGCCTGGGCTGGGCTCACCTCACCCCTGAGGCTTGCTTCACTCCTGTGACCTCCAACATACAAGAGATTCTGCTCTGAAATCGGCTCAATTGTAACGATTTTTTTTAAAAACAAGATATTTTTACTGAATGGCATAAAATTGTACACTGACCTTTAACTCATGGAGCCTGTGTTCACTGTTGCAACAGCAGGACTTAAAAGTACTTAATGTACATTGTAATTCGTCTGAACACGTCAGAGACCTCTTGGGTTAAGATACTCACCACTTGCAATGCTCACCCCTTCTCCTCCTGCAGCACGAGAATGTTGATTATCGTCTTGTAAAAATATACATTAGTGTTGTCACTGGGATTTAGTGAAGTGTAATGGTGGGTGGGTGAAATTTTCATACTATGTTCACCTGAACTGTAGAAAGCACACATTCCTGTCACTGTAGAACACTGGGGAACAGTACTGGTGGGTACAGGTCTATCACCTGTATAACGGGTACAGTACTGGTGGGTACAGGTCTGTCACTGTATAACACTGGGGTACAGTACTGGTGGGTACAGGTCTGTCACTGTATAACACTGGGGTACAGTACTGGTGGGTACAGGTCTGTCACTGCGTAACACTGGGGTACAGTACTGGTGGGTACAGGTCTGTCACTGTATAACACTGGGGTACAGTACTGGTGGGTACAGGTCTGTCACTGTATAACACTGGGGTACAGTACTGGTGGGTACAGGTCTGTCACTGTATAACACTGGGGTACAGTACTGGTGGGTACAGGTCTGTCACTGTATAACACTGGGGTACAGTACTGGTGGGTACAGGTCTGTCACTGTATAACACTGGGGTACAGTACTGGTGGGTACAGGTCTGTCATTGTATAACACTGGGGTACAGTACTGGTGGGTACAGGTCTGTCACTGTATAACACTGGGGTCCAGTACTGGTGGGTACAGGTCTGTCACTGTATAACACTGGGGTACAGTACTGGTGGGTACAGGTCTGTCACTGTATAACACTGGGGTACAGTACTGGTGGGTGCAGGTCTGTCACTGTAACACTGGGGTACAGTACTGGTGGGTACAGATCTCACTGTATAACACTGGGGTACAGTACTGGTGGGTACAGGTCTCACTGTATAACACTGGGGTACAGTACTGGTGGGTACAGGTCTGTCACTGTATAACACGGGTACAGTACTGGTGGGTACAGGTCTGTCACTGTATAACACGGGTACAGTACTGGTGGGTACAGGTCTGTCACTGTATAACACTGGGGTACAGTACTGGTGGGTACAGGTCTGTCGCTGTATAACACTGGGGTACAGTACTGGTGGGTACAGGTCTGTCACTGTAACACTGGGGTACAGTACTGGTGGGTACAGGTCTGTCACTGTAACACTGGGGTACAGTACTGGTGGGTACAGGTCTGTCACTGTATAACACTGGGGTACAGTACTGGTGGGTACAGGTCTGTCACTGTAACACTGGGGTACAGTACTGGTGGGTACAGATCTCACTGTATAACACTGGGGTACAGTACTGGTGGGTGCAGGTCTGTCACTGTAACACTGGGGTACAGTACTGGTGGGTACAGATCTCACTGTATAACACTGGGGTACAGTACTGGTGGGTACAGGTCTCACTGTATAACACTGGGGTACAGTACTGGTGGGTACAGGTCTGTCACTGTAACACTGGGGTACAGTACTGGTGGGTACAGGTCTATCACTGTGTAACACTGGGGTACAGTACTGGTGGGTACTGGTCAGTCACTGTATAACACTGGGGTACAGTACTGGTGGACAGGTCTGTCACTGTAACACTGGGGTACAGTACTGGTGGGTACAGGTCTGTCACTGTATAACACTGGGGTACAGTACTGGTGGGTACAGGTCTATCACTGTATAACACTGGGGTACAGTACTGGTGGGTACAGGTCTGTCACTGTATAACACTGGGGTACAGTACTGGTGGGTACAGGTCTATCACTGTGTAACACTGGGGTACAGTACTGGTGGGTACAGGTCTGTCACTGTAACACTGGGGTACAGTACTGGTGGGTACAGGTCTATCACTGTATAACTCTGGGGTACAGTACTGGTGGACAGGTCTGTCACTGTAACACTGGGGTACAGTACTGGTGGGTACAGGTCTGTCACTGTGTAACACTGGGGTACAGTACTGGTGGGTAACCAAGGTATCTGAACCTCTAATGTTCCTTCTAAATCTGCGTGGCTCAATAATGCTCCTGTGGTACTCGGGTAGAGGGAATGTTGTCTCGAGGGCAACGAGCCACGATTGAAATTCTGGGGATGGATTGATGGATGTTCTGAAGTTTTTCTGGAGTATATTTGGGATCAGGAGTATTTGTACAGAACTTTCGCTTTAGATATTAAGCAATGAGGTAGAGTGTGCGTTGGGTAATTGTACGTAATCTGTTGGTGTGCTTGGGCTATTTGTCTTGTTCCGTACTCCATGTACATCGCCCATGACTCGCGTCTGTTTCTGATGTTTCTGGAAGGGTTGTTGAAGTTTGTCCTGCATTTTCAGAGATAGACAGATGTATAGTATTTGCACGGAATGCTCATTCAGGCAGTGCGTTGCTGGGATTATGCTGACTCAACATGCTCGCCCTTCTGATGGAATATGGTTTCTAACTTCTGTTGCAGTTTGAGGCAGTTTTTTCATTTGGCACGACTTGTGCTGTTTTGGAGGGGGAATGACTCGATCAGTGTCTGGCTGTCCACATTTAGCATCAAGGAAGGTGCTGCTAGATGTATTGTAGTGTGGATCAAGTGCTAAGTTAGTGGGCAAGGTTTACATGTCTAATTTTCACCAGATCCCTGCAGTTGTGTGACGTTGTTTTACTGATGAAACTTCAGCCTTAGGGCTGCTGTGCGAGCGGGACTCCTTGGCAGCCAGGAAGCAGCACGCTTGGACTCTCCAATGCTTCATACAATGAACAACAGAGCCGTGCAGCCCAAGCACTCCCGGCCAGGTATAATGTAGTTAGGTGCCGGGTGTGGCTCCCTTTTCCCTGCCCTGACCACGTGCCTCAGTCTCGATCTACAGTCACCTCTACATGCACGTGTGTGATGCATTTCCATTTCCCCACCAGACATCCTGGGGCCTCCCTGAGCCAGATCACCAACATTGTGGCTCACACCCACAGGAAGGGATGTGGCTGCTCAAACTGATTTTGCTGAGGATTTGTGCAGCCAGCAGACTTTCCATCCCAGGAACTGTCAGCCCGGTCCCCGAAGTGAAAGCTTAATGTCCAGTGCATTGCTCCACCAAGTCTCCCAACATAGGCATGTCTTTCTGAAGAGTTGAGTATGGTCAGCCTAAAATATACCAAATCCTTGAGCACAAAATCCAGGTACTTTTATTAAAAGGGGATTTTCACACTTGATTGTCTCTGGGTCAGAATCCTTGAACTCCCTCCCTAACAGCACTGTGGGCGTACCTTCACCACACGGACTGCAGCGGCTCAAGAAGACGGCTCACCACCACCTTCTCGAGGGCAGCCAGCGACGCCCACATCCCGAGAATGATTTTTTTTTTAAAAAACACTGTGGGATTTTTTTGGCCATTCCCCCACGGAGGAGACTTGCAAATGAGCAATAATAAAATGTGCTCTGAGCAAAAAACCACCTGAAGTTGCTGGTTTTCAGGACAGCCGCGCTGAGCTGTGACTCCGTAGGCAGACGAGCGGTAATTAATCTGTGGGATGACAAGTAGTTTCTGTCGAAGACCAAACCGGAGGCAGTCATCAGCAATGTCTGTATTTTGAGTTTCGAAGGTTGAGGAGTGATCTGAACAAGGTGCTTATAATGATTAAGGGATTTGATAGGGTAGATAGAGAGAAACTATTTCCTCTGGTGGGGGAATCCAGAACAAGAGGGCACAATCTTACAATTAGAGCCAGGTTGTTCAGGGGTGAAATCTTCACACACAGGGCAGTGGAAATCTGGAAAACTCTTCCCCCAAAAAAAGGCTGTGGATGCTGGCGGTCAATTGAAATCTTCAAGACTGAGATTGCTAGATTTTTGTTGGGTAAGGGTTTCAAGAGATATGGAGCAAAGGCGGGTCAATGGAATTAAGAAAAAGATCAGCCATGATCTAAAGGAATGGCGGTACAGGCTCGAGGGGCTGAATGGCCTGCTCCTGTTCCTATGTCTGGTCTTCCTGGAAGACCAAGGGTCCTCAGCTGAAATATTAACTCCTCTGTTCTCGCCTCAGACGCTGACTGAACAGCTGAGAGGTTCCAGCATTTATTTTATTTTTGGCTATAGAAACTGGAGCTGCTTCTAAGCTGCACCGGCGGGATTGGTTGTTGGCTCTACTTTCACAATGTGCAGGCATTGCCTGGTCTCATCGCTGTGCGTATTAGAGAAAGCAGAGCCCTGCGCACATTTACCAAACCTGTGCACTCGATGCAGCTAGCCGACTGTCGGGGTCATTCACAGTGGGAAAGAACTGGTGAGGCAGAGTTCAAATCAGGAACGTACAAATAGTGGTGCAGCAGGCACTGCTCGTCAGACTTTCTGTAGGCTTCACATGACCATTTTTACACCGGGTGTGGTCTTGCTTGTTCCAAGTGACTGTGGCTGCCATTTCATACCGCAGTACTTGGAATACTATGAATACTATGCTCCGTTTTGGTCTCCATATTATAGAAATGGTATAGAGCCACTGGACAAGGTGCAAAAAAGATTCACCGGTATGATGATAGAACTGAGAGGTTCTAACTATCAGGAGAGGCTGAACAGGCTGCGGCTCTTTCTCCAGCAAAGAGAAGGCTGAGAGGTGACCTGATAGAGGTCTTTAAAATTATGAAAGGATTTGATAGGGTAGACCTGGAGAAGATGTTTCCACTTGTGGGGAAGAACGAAACTAGGGGCCGTAAATATAAGATAGTCACTAAAAAACCAATAGGGAATTCAGAAGAAACCTCTTTACCCAGAGAGTGGTGAGAATTTGGAACTCGCTACCACAAGGAGTGGTTGAGGCGAATAGTATAGATGCATTTAAGGGGAGGCTAGACAAGCATATGAGGGAGAAAGGAATAGAAGGATACGTTGATGGGGTTAGAAAGAGGCTTGTGTGGCGCATAAACACTGGCATAGACCACTTGGGCCGAATGGCCTGTTTCTGTGCTGGACATTGTGTGTTTTGTTGGGGTGTTCTCTAAGAATCATCGAATGTTACCTGCACCAGCCATTTGTCCCTTTAAGTGTGTGCATGTGGTTTTTCTCCATGAGCCATCTAGTCTAATCTCACCTCCCTGGTCACGCTCACTGGGGCCAAAGTTATAGTGTTGGTTACAAAAGGGTTTTATTGGGTGTTTTTATGTCTCAAAATGTCGCAAAAAGCTACCTGTGAGGATTTGGCTAGTTTTGAGCAATGTACTGGACCAGGGATGCCCCCACTACAGCCGTGGATCGAGTACCAAGCCCTGGCAATCTGGCCTGTGACGTTCAGGCAGATCAGTTTCACTTTGCTTCCGTGTCTTGTCTTTGGGTTGTGCTGCTTGAGTTTCATGGGCCTGGAGATTTGCAGAAGTTTTTAGTGTTGTTGCCTTACTGGTGGATAAATCCCAAATGAAAACACCAAGATCTTATAGTATCCGTAGCTTGAGATAGAAGTGAATTTAATGGGAACATTGATTCAAACTTTGTTATTTTTATATTCATTTTCGAAATGTGGGTGTCGCTGGCAAGACTGGCATTTATTGACCATTTCTAGTTGCCCTAAGAAGGTGGTGGTGGGCTGCTTTCTTGAAACGCTAGTGGTTTGATACAACTGACACGTCAGAGGGCAGTTAAGAGTTAACCATGTTGGTGTGGGACTGGAGTCACATACAGGCCCAGACCGGGTAAGGACAGCAGGTTTCCTTCCCTAAAGGGACATTCGTGAACCAGTTGGGTTTTTACGACAATCCGATAGCTTCGTGGTCACACTTCTTTTTACTGACACCAGCTTTATTTTTCAGAATTTTTAAACCGAATTTAAATTCTCAAACTGCCCTGGTGTGATTTGATCTCACGTTCTCTGGATTATGAGTCCAGTAACAGAACCACGACACCACCGTACCACACTCCTGGTCTACTGACCATGGCGACTCGAAATAGCACTGGCTTTTACACAGGAGGTCGCTGGTCCGAACGTTTCAGAAGATTTCTGATGGCTGTGGAAAGGGATTGTATTTCAGGATGTATTGGGGCAGTTTCCAGGGTTTGGAGGAGAAGCTGCTTTCTCCCACTTCCTCGTGGATAAAAGCACCACCTAGTGTAGAAAAAGCCATCCGGGCCTGGCAATTTCAGGGCTGATTCCAGGTCTGTGCTGAACTAGGTCGGGTCAGCTGGGTGGTTAGGGTGCTACGGCGCGCCTCAGCATTGCTTTAGGGGGAGAGATCAAGTGGTGGGGGTAACTGAGTTAGACTTCCTTCCCCCGATTACCATGCAGCGACCCCTACTAGTAAGCGGGTGCCTTGATGCCAGATTTGGTCCGGTGTGATGCCGTCAGTTGTTGGAATAGTCTTGTGTGAAGAGTGGCCACTTGCCTGAGGTACTGGAGAGCGATCGCTGGCCGTAAAGCCATTCCCCAGCGCACGTCAGTGACTTTGGGAGAGGAGGTAGAATGCTGGCCCGAGAGAATAGATGAACGGAGGGTTAGGGCGCACACACGGGCACTTCCAGAAATGTAAGCTGAGTGAAAAGAAAACTGAAATGAGCTTTGTGTGTGGGTGGGTGGGGATGGCCCGCAGTGCTAGTTTGTGAGGAGATTACTGCATACTGCAACCTCATGCCATGCAGTCCAGGAATGAATATTTTCAAAATTCCCAAAGTGTAGATTTTTGTTTCACATTCATTTCAAGATTTTTTTTTTTAAAAAGGTGTTTAAATCTGAGCATAATCTCATCCCAGTTGTGACTTCTGGTAAAGTGAAAACTCCCTGTTTTTTCCACAAACTTGAGACATAAGTTTAAACAAAAGCAGCTTGAGCCCAATTCGCAGAGTGTTTTTTTTAAAAAGCACAACTTTCAGCCACTTGCTGTTGATTCCCAGCATTGTATAGCAGGAGGGATTGACTGGTACGTGCGAGTGATTTGGGACATGACGTGTGGGGAGTGTCGCGTGCTCGGGAGGAACGGGTGACTTTGGACCTCTGGTTCCCAAAGCTCTCCACCACTGGGGTTTTCCTCGCCTCGTGTCTGGGTCTGTTGGAGACTCATTGATAGAGATTGATCGCTGTGATTGGTCAACAACCCCATTATTGTTGGCTCATGCGACTACCAGGGTGGGAGAAGGTGGACGAGATGGAATTCCTTTGTTCCTATTCAGCTGAGTTGAGCCTCCAGCTGAGATGCAGTGGTTGGCCTGTGTGTCGGGCATGTTAGTGAACCTCCTGATTGTACAAATGGCCAAGGAGTGCTTTGTCTAAACTCCTGCTGCACTCTTATCTAAGCTCACACATGTAATGGTCACGCGGGCAAAGTACAGAAGAGTGTTGTGGAACTATACTGCATTATGAGTCACCATTATCTGGTGGGGCGAGAGAGAATGCAAAAGTCCGCTAACTCTGTAGGAATTAAAACATGTTGAAATGGGCGGGGCGGGGGAGGGAGGTGGATGCCGAGTCCATTTCTGGCTTTGGAAAATCCGGCGTTGATGATCTGAGTTTTGAAATGTGTGAGAGCTGTGAGGTGACTCCGACTGCTTCCTGCTGTTTGCCTGATTCAGGTTATTTTAACTTTTTTTAATGCTTCAAGAGGCCAACTCTTGGGTCACGTTTCCTGCGTTGGTCACTCAGATTGTGCAGCTTGTATTTTTAGTAACAGCCCACACCATCCCTGCTAGCTAGCAGTACAAGGCGATAGACATCAGCTCAAAGACAGGCCGAGAGATTTGCAAATACATGATCTCAGCGATAGGGACAGATACAGCAGCTCCACTCTGTCAGCCGAGGATTGGCGGTACCTGGGTACTCGGCTTTTTCAGTGGAGATTCCTCTCCCTGCAGAATGATTACATTTAGTGTCAGCCGTGGCTCAGTGGGTAGCACCCTTGCCTCGGAGTCAGAAGGTTGTAGGTTCAAGTCCCACTCCAGAGATTTGGAGTGCAAAAATCTAGGCTGACACTCCAGTGCAGTACTGCTCTCAGGTGGATGTCAAAGCTCCTATGGCTCTCCTCTCCCGCCCTCCCTCCCCTGAAGCTCTTGACTCATTCTGTGTACAGTTCCACAGGTGCCAGCCCTCCTCCAGAACATAACCCAAGTGGCCACTCGTGATGTATGTGAGGGTTGATGCACTATTCAACTGTGGGAGGTATTGCACCAGAGCCTGATTCTGCCCTCACCACACACTTGTGCTTTCCATTTGTCACCGGGTAGCACTAGGATGGGTGGAATCCCTTGCTAATAATTTGTGCTCCTCCTTAACACAAGGAGCTCGGAGACCAGTTGTTGCAGCTCTACTGCCAACCCAGCTAGGTTCAGCTAATGGTGTTGATCAGGGGGCAGCCTGGACCCTTGCTGCTTTGTCCCACAGTGGGCAGTACATTTACCAATCATGGGGGAGAACGCAGGAACAGGAGGCCATTCAGCCCCTTAGGTCATGGCTGAACTGTACCTCAACTCTGTTTAACTGCCTTTCCTCAATATCCCTTGATACTCTTGCCTGACAAAAATCTATCTTAGACTTGAAAATTTCTATTGACCTCCAGCACCCACAGCTTTCTGAGGTGGTGGGGAGGAGATTTGCAGATTTTCACTACCCTTTGTGTGGAAGAAGTGCTTCCTGATTTCACTGCTGAATAATCTAGCTCCAATTCTAAAATGATGCCCCCTTGTTCTGGATTCCTCCACCAGAGGAAATAGTTTCTCTATCTACCCTATCGAATTCCTTTATCATTTTAAACACCTCAATTAGATCACTCCTCAACCTTCTAAACTCAAGGGAATACAAACCAACTTGTCCTCCTAATTTATCCCTTTAAGCCCTGGTATAATTCTGGTTAATTTCCGCTCCACCTTCTCCAAGGCCAATATCTCCTGCCTGTGTGTCGGTGCCCAGAGCTGAATGCTCCAGATGGGGTCTGACCAAGGCTCTGTACAACTGAAGCATCGCCTCCTCACTCTCTTGTAATCGAAGTGTCCGTTAGTCTTTTACACCTTGATGAAGAGCACTGACACAGCTTGTCTTGGCCTCTTCCATCCTGGGAGGGGGGCGATGATAACAGCCTCCGTTATGTCAACCTGCCTGCATTGGTGTGGATGTCGCGGCAGACTTTTTTTATTTCAGGAAGTCAGTTAGCAGTTCTAACACCACCAACAGCAATGAATGCATCCATTTCCTCTGGCCAGTCATTCGTGGAGTAACTTTACGAGTATGTAATTCGGAACCTTTAATGCCAGGTGGGCTAGGTAGACGCAGTCCGAGCTCAGAGGCCGATAAACCTCGCCAAGCTCCTTCTCCATTTGGAGCGAGTTTAGCATGTGCTTGTTTGCAAATGCCGTTTTGATTTTTATGTGCTAGGTCGAGTAGGAAGCGGTGGCTCCAGTTTTTGAGAAATCCAGGTATGGGGTCAATGCCAGAACAGAGGTGGAGATGAGATAGATGCTAAAGAGGTGGTTGGGTGATGCTCGGCCTGGATTTTACAGGACTGTAGAATGAAGAGGGGAGAGAGAGACGGGGACTGCAGGAAATAGAGTTCCACAGTTGAGGTCCTAGGGAAGAGTGAGAACAAGGGTTTGATCGATGAATTTTTATTTTAACACTGAGGATGAAGGAAGTAGGAAGCACGTATAAGGTTTATTCTTAAAAATGGGAGGTAATCTAGCCTGAGGTGAAACCTTCAAGTAATAGGTTGGATTAATGGGGTATGATGCTTTCTGAAGGATTAACTTAGCCACAATAACCTAGCTCCCATTCTTAAACTGGCTTCAGAGCAATGAGAGAGAGTTCAGAGGAGCAGTGACCACAGTCCATCAATAAAATAGGGACAAGATCGGTTATAATCGATCAATTCATCAGGGCCACTCTTTCCATTTTCAGCAAACTAAATGTGGAAGGCACCTTTTAAAAAGGAAGTGAGTCCTCCCTGTTCCAGCTCGTGGTGGCTTGGCTCAGTTTCTTCCTGGGCAGATGTCTCCTGTGGTGGGCCACGCTGCTGTAGCTTTGTTTGAGTCTGGTCTCAGTGATGCTGCATTATTTTACCCTTGTTCCCCATTCTCTCTCTCCCTGACGAGCCCTCTTCCACACCACATTTTACTTTTAGATCCAACAGTTACAGCATATATGTCGGGTACCAGTGAGTGGTACGTTTAATATCTCTGATAGAATCTCCTCAAGGAAGTGTTCTGATGTGGAGGTTTATAGCAGAAATCCCCTTTCATTGCTTGTACCTAGAAAAGATATGAGGGGATTTCCACTGTATACTCTAACCTTGGCAATGTTCTTACTCCCGGTCTGTGCTGAGTTACTTGGTCTCGGTTTGGGTGAGATTTGGTCCAATATAGTTGAGTGCCTGAGTTGAAGAGGCCTTCTGACAAGATTGCCATCACTGAGCCACGACTGACATGTATGGAAGTAAAATTAATAGAATCACATGGAAGGAGGCCTGTCAGCCCATCATGCCTGTGCCGGCTCTTTGAAAGAGCTCTCCAATTAGTCCCACTCTCCTGCCCTTTCCCATAGCCCACAGAATGAGGAAATGGCAGAGAAATTAAATAAATACTTTGTTTCTGTCTTCACGGAGGAAGACACAAAAAACCTTCCAGAAATACGAGAAAACCAAGGGTGTGGCGCGAATGAGGAACTTAAAGAAATTATTAGTAAAAAAAACAGTACTAGCAAAATTAATGGGACTAAAAGTCGATAAATCCCAAGGACCAGATGACCTACATCCTAGGGTTTTGAAAGAGGTGGCCATTGGCATTGGTTGTCATCTTCCAAAATTCTATAGATTCTGGAACGGTTCCTGCAGATTGGAGGAGAGCAAATGTAACCCTGCTATTTAAGAAAGGAGGGAGAGAGAAAACAGGGAACTACAGACCTGTTAGCCTCACATCAGTAGTTGGGAAAATGCTGGAATCTATTATAAAGGATGCAATAACTGGGCACTTAGAAACTAATAGTAAGATTGGGCAGAGTCGACGTGGATTTATGAAAGGGAAATCCTGTTTGACAAACCTATTGGAGTTCTTTGAGAACCTGAGGATTGGGAGCAGTTTAGGATTCAGCAAAGGAGGACAAAGGGATTAATTAAGAGGGGGAAAATAGATTGAGAGTAAGCTTGCAGAGAACATAAAAACTGACTAGATATGTGAAGAGAAAAAGATTGGTGAAGTCAAGTGTAGGTCCCTTGCAGTCAGAATCAGGGGAATTTATAACGGGGAACAAAGAAATGGCAGACCAATTAAATACATACTTTGGTTCTGTCTTCACAAAGGAGGACACAAATAACCTCCCAGAGATGTCGGGGAACATAGGGTCTAATGAGAGGGAGGAATTGAATGAAATCAGTATTTGTAGGGAAGTGGTGTTTGGAAAATTGACGGGATTGAAGGCCGATAAATCCCCAGGGCCTGATAATCTACATCCTAGGGTACTTAAGGAAGTGGCCCTAGAAATAGTAGATGCATTGCTGGTCATCTTCCAAAATTCGATGGACTCTGGAACAGTTCCCATAGATTGGAGGATAGCTAATGTAACCCCACTATTTAAAAAAGGTGGCAGAGAGAAAACGGGGAATTATAGTCTGTTATAAGTCTGACATCGGTAGTGGGGAAAATGCTAGAGTCCATTATAAAAGATGTAATAGCAGAGCACTTGGAAAACAGTGACAGGATCGGACAAAGTCAGCATGGATTTACAAAAGGTAAATCATGCTTGACTAATCTGGAATTTTTTGAGGATGTAACTGGTAGAATAGATGAGGGAGAACCAGTGGATGTGGTGTATTTGGACTTTCAGAAGGCTTTCGATAAGGTCCCGCATAAGAGATTAGCGTGCAAAGTTAAAGCACATGGGATTGGGGGTAAGGTACTGTCTTGGATAGAAAACTGGTTGGCAGACAGGAAGCAAAGAGTTGGAATAAACGGGTCTTTTTCCGAGTGGCAGGCAGGGGTATCGCAGGGATCGGTGCTATATTCCAAGTTTGCAGACGACACAAAGCTGGGTGGGCGTGTGTGCTGTGAGGAGGATGCAGAGAAACTCCAGTATGATTTGGACAGGTTGGGTGATTGGGCAGATGCAGTATAATGTGGATAAATGTGAGGTTATCCACTTCGGTGGCAAAAACAGGAAGACATTATTATCTGAACGGCAATAGATTGGGGAAAAGGGGAAAGTGTGACGAGACCTGGGTGTCCTTGTGCACCAGTCGCTGAAGGTAAGCATGCAAGTGCAGCAGCCGGTTAAGAAGGAAAATGTTATGTTGGCCTTCATCGCGAGAGGATTCGAGTACAGAAGCAAGGATCTCTTGCTGCAGTTGTACAGGGCCTTGGTGAGACCACACCTTGAGTATTGTGTGCAGTTTTGGTCACCTTATCTGAGGAAGGATGTTCTTGCCATGGAGAGAGTGCAGCGAAGATTTACCAGACTGATACCTGGGATGGCAGGAATGACGTATGAGGAGAGATTGGGTCGATTAGGCTTATATTCGCTAGAGTTTAGAAGAATGAGAGGGGATCTCATTGAAACTTATAAAATTCTAACAGGACTAGACAGACTAGATGCAGGAAGGATGTTCCCGATGGCGGGGGAGTCCAGAACCAGGGGTCACAGTCTAAGGATAAGGGGTAAGCCATTGAGGACTGAGATGAGGAGGAATTTCTTCACCCAGAGAGTGGTGAACCTGTGGAATTCTCTACCACAGAAGGCAGTTGAGGCCAATTCATTAAATATATTCAAGAAGGAGTTAGATATATTTCTTAAGGCTAAAGGGATATGGGGAGAAAGCAGGGACAGGGTACTGAATTTGGATGATCAGCCATGATCTCATTAAATGGCGGAACAGGCTCGAGGGGCCGAATGGCCTACTCCTGCTCCTATCTTCTATGTTTCTGTGTTTCTATTTAACTAGTGGAGTAGACAAAGGGGAACTGGTAGATGTGGTGTATCTGGATTTTCAGAAGGCCTTCGATAAGGTCCCACACAAGATGTTGAACAAAATTAGGGCGCATGGAATTGGGGGTAATATACTAGCATGGAGTGAGAATTGGTTAACAGACAGAAAACAAAGAGTAGGGATAAATGGGTTTTTTTCAGGATGGCAGGCTGTGACTAGTAGGGTACCGTAAGGATCGGTGCTTGGGCCCCAGCTATTCACAATCTGTATCAATGATTTGGATGAGGGGACTAAATGTAACATTTCCAAATTTGCTGATGATACAAAGCTAGGTGGCAGTGTCAGTTGCGAAGAGGATGTGAAGAGGCTTCAAGGGGATCTCGACAGGCTCAGTGAGTGGGCGAGAACATGGCAGATGGAATATAATGTGGATAAATGTGAAGTTACCCCCTTTGGTAGAAAAAACAGAAAGGCAGAGTATTTCCGAAATGGTGAAAGATTGGGGACTGCAGATGCTCAAAGGGACCTGGGTGTCCTTGTACATGAGTCACCTGAAAGTGAATGTGCAGGTGCAGCAAGCCATCAGGAAGGCAAATGGTATGCTGGCCTTCATTACAAGAGGATTTGAGTACAGGAGTAAAGAAGTCTTACTCCAATTATATAGGGCCTTGGTGAGACCACACCTGGAGTACTGTGTACAATTTTGGTCTCCTTACCTAAGGAAGGATATACTTGCCAGAGAGGGAGTGCAACGAAGGTTCACGAGATTGATTCCTGGGACGGCGGGACTATCATATGAGAAGAGATTGAGTAAACTAGGGTTGTATTCTCTTGAATTCAGAAGAATGAGAGGGGATCTCATTGAAGCATACAAAATTATTACAGGGCTTGATAGGATGGATGCTGAGAGAATGTTTCCCTTGGCTGGGGAGTCAAGAACCAGGGGCCACAGCCTCAGGATAAAGGGTAGGCCATTCAGGACTGAGATGAGAAGAAATTTCTTCACAGAGGGTGGTGAATCTTTGGAATTCTCTACCCCAGAGGGCTGTGGAGGCTCAGTCATTGGGTATATTCAAAACAGAAGTCGATAGATTTCTGACTAGTAAGGGGCATCAAGGGATATGGCGATAGGGCCGGTGAATGGAGTTGAGGCAGAAGATCAGCCATGATCTCATTGAGTGGCGGAGCATGCTCGAAGGGCCGAATGGCCGACTCCGGCTCCTATTTCTTATGTTCTTAGCCCTGCAGATTTTCCCCCTTCAAGTATTTCTCCAATTCTGTTTTGAAAGTTATTATTGAATCTGCTTCCATCGCCCGTTCAGGCAGTGAATTCCAGATCGCAACAACTTGCTCTGTTCACAAACGTTTCTTCATCTCCCCTCTGGTTCTTTTGCCAATCACCTTAAATCTGTGTCCTCTGTTTACCGACCCTCCTGCCATTGGAAACGGTTTCTCCTTATTTACTCGTATCAAAGCACCTCAATTAAATCTCCCCTTAACCTTCTCTGCTCTGAGAACAATCCCAGCTTCTCTAGTCTCTCCATGTAACTGAATTGACGAAAGGAACCTGAAGTGTTTTTTTATTCGTTTATGGGATGTAGGTGTCGCTGGCAAGGCCGGCATTTATTGCCCATCCATAATTGCCCTGGAGAAGGTGTTGGTGAGCTGCCTTCTTGAACCGCTGCAGTCCGTGTGGTGAAGGTACTCCCACTGTGCTGTTAGGGAGGGAGTTCCAGGATTTTGACCCAGCGACAATGAAAGATCGGCGATATACTTTTAAGTCAGGATGGTGTGTGACTTGGAGGGGAACTTGGAGGTGGTGGTGTTCCCAGGTGCCTGCTGCCCTTGTCTGTTGTGCTGTTTCATGCCTTTCAACCCCTCCCCAGTGAGTGAGTGCATGCAGGAGATGGCTACAGTTACTGTCCATCAGGTATATCAGTGAAGTATTGCGGAAAGGTTTTAAATTAAAACCTGGCCTCGTTGGGATATTGTGTCCAGTTTTAGATGCCCTGCTTTTGGAGTGGGTGCAGAAGGTTAAGAGATCTGATGGCGGTGGTCAGAATTATAAAGGATTTTGCCAAGTCAAATAATGTCAAACTATTTCCACTTGTTAGTGAGCTGGTATAGCTAGAGCGTAAATTTAAGATACTCCGAAGAATAAAGGGAGAGGTTTTTTTAAATGCAGGGTGTTGTTCGGACATGGATTGCCCTATCAGGGACCGTGAAAAGAAAAGAAAGTCTTGCATTTGTATAGTGCCTTTCATGACCACCGGACGTCCCAAAGTGCTTTACAGCCAATGAAGTACTTTTGAAGTGTAGTCACTGTTGTAATGTGGGAAACACGGCAGCCAATTTGCGCACAGCAAGCTCCCACAAACAGCAATGTGATAATGACCAGATAATCTGTTTTGGTGATGTTGATTGAGGGATAAATATTGGCACCAGGAGAACTCCCCTGCTCCTCTTCAAAATAGTGCCATGGGATCTTTTACGTCCATCTGAGAGAGCAGACGGAGCCTCGGTTTGACGGCACCTCCGACAGTGCAGCGCTCCCTCAGTACTGACCCTCCGACAGTGCAGCACTCCCTCAGTACTGCCCCTTCGACAGTGCGGCGCTCCCTCAGTACTGCCCCTCCGACAGTGCAGCGCTCCCTCAGTACTGCCCCTCCGACAGTGCGGCGCTCCCTCAGTACTGACCCTCCGACAGTGCGGCGCTCCCTCAGTACTGACCCTCCGACAGTGCGGCGCTCCCTCAGTACTGACCCTCCGACAGTGCGGCGCTCCCTCAGTACTGACCCTCCGACAGTGCGGCGCTCCCTCAGTACTGACCCTCCGACAGTGCGGCGCTCCCTCAGTACTGACCCTCCGACAGTGCGGCGCTCCCTCAGTACTGACCCTCCGACAGTGCGGCGCTCCCTCAGTACTGACCCTCCGACAGTGCGGCGCTCCCTCAGTACTGACCCTCCGACAGTGCGACGCTCCCTCAGTACTGACCCTCCGACAGTGCGGCGCTCCCTCAGTACTGCCCCTCCGACAGTGCGGCGCTCCCTCAGTACTGCACTGGGAGCATCGGCCTAGATTTTGTGCTCAAGTCTCGAGTGGGACTTGAACCCACAACCTTCTGACTCCGAGGTGAGGGTGCTATCCACTGAGCCACAGCTGACACAATGGAGGAAACAAAATCCAAATTAGTTTTTAAAAGGGAAGGGGATGAATATTTGAAAGAAAATTTTAGAAGGGTGTTGGGAAAGGGGAACGGGGCCAAGTGGCTAGCAGTTTGAGCGCTGGCACAGGCACGATGAGTTCAATGGCCTCCATGTGTGCTCTAAAATTTTGTAATCCTAAATCCACCCTGTAACTCCCGGGCGGCAGTGTAAGGTCTTTAGGGATTGGTAAACTGAAGACATCCTTCCTCTTCTCCCACTGCCTTGTTGCGCTCTCCCACGGCCCACCATACTCGTCCAAAACCCTGCCACTGGCACCAATCCCGCCCCATGTCCCGCTCTCCACTCACTCCTGTCCTCCCAATCCTCCACTGGTTCCCCAAAACATTCAATTCAAGACCTTTGTCCTGGTTGACAAATCTCTCAAAGTCTCCCTCTTTCCCTGCGCTCACCCCTCCCCCCCCCCCCGCGCAACCTCCTCACAGAATAATACAGCACAGAAGGAGGCCATTCAGCCCATCGAGTCTGCGCCGGCTCTTTCGAAGGGCAGTTCAGTTAGTCCCACTCCCCCGCTCTTTCCCCATACCCCTGCAATTTTTTTCTCCAAGTATTTATCCAATTTGCTTTTGAAAGCTACTATTGAACCTGTTTCCACCACCTTATCAGGCAGCACATTCCAAATCCTAACCACACTCTGCGTAAAAAAGTTTCCCCTCATGTCGCCTCTGGTTCTTTTGTCAATCACCTGAAATCAGTGTCCTCTAGTTATCCACCCTTCAGCCACTGGAAACAGTTTCTTTATTTTCTCGATCTAAAAGCTTCAATCCCATCCGCCAATGCGTGCGCTCCCCACCATTCCAGTTCCGACTTCCTTTGCATCCCTTCAGCTTCCTTTTCCACCTTCAGTGACAGATCTTTTAGCTAGCGAGGCCCTACACTCGGTGACTCCACACCTCTGCCTTGCTGCTGCTGTATCCACCTTCAGAAACTTCCTCAAAGTCTCTTCTGTTTGATCATGCATTTGGTCACCTTCCTTAATTCTTCTGCTTGTTGTTTGCTTCCTTTGTCTCATCGTTGCCTTTGTCACCTCTAGACTTGACTATTCCAGCGTACTCCTGGCCGGCCTCCCATGTTCCACCCTTCGTAAAATTGAGATGATCCAAACCTCTGCTGTCCGTGTCCTAACTCGCACCAAGTCCCGTTCACCCATCACCCCTGTGCTCACTGACCTACATTGGCTCCCGGCTAAGCAACGCCTCGATTTTAAAATTCTCATTCTTGCTTTCCTATCCCTCCATGGCCTCGCCCCTCCCTATCTCTGTAATCTCCTCCAGCCCTACAACCCTCCGAGGTATCTGCACTCCGCAAATTCTGGTCTCTTGCACATCCCTGATTTTAATCGCTCCGCCATTGGTGGCTGTGCCTTCAGCTGCCGAGGCCCTAAGCTCAGGAAATCCCTCCCTAAACCTCGCTACCTCGCTCGCCTCCTTTAAGATGCTCCTTAAAACCTACCTCTTTGACCAAGCTTTTGGTCGCCTGCCCTAATATCTCCTTGTGTGGCTTGGTGTCAAATTTTGTTTTATAATGCTCATGTGAAACGCCTTGGGACATTTTACTATGTTAAAGGCGCTGTATAAATACAAGTTGCTGTTCTGCCTTTAAAGTGTCATGGGATTATTCACTGTGATAAAGGTGTGGTCCACATGCAAGTTCATGTTGGGAGCTATTTACAGGTGAATTAAGAGTGTTGCGTAAGCATGGTGTTCGCACAACATTAAATCAGTGACTTAAGTGAGTCTTGAGATGTTTTTCTATAGCACATAGGTACCAGTACAAGAAATGACCCAGTGACAGCACTGCGTATGTGCACCACTGGCATTACTGAGAAATCGAGAGCTTAAATCCGGCGTCTGGGTAACTAACTGATAGTTAACCGGTGCCTCTCTAACAGTGATGCCATTGTCTCAGGTAGCTGACCAGATGCAGCAGATCAAAGCATGTGCAGTACTGGACTGTACGCAAACGATCTAGATTGTAGTCTAGGTTACGTGATTGGGTGTTATGCCAGACATTGCTCAACAGTAGCATTCTCGCCTGAGTCAGAAGGTCGTGGGTTCAAGCCCCACTCCAGAGACTTGTGCACAAAGTCTGTGCTGACATTCCAGGGAGCGCTGCACTGTCGGAGGGCCGCAGTACTGAGGGAGCACTGCACTGTCGGAGGGCCGCAGTACTGAGGGAGCGCTGCACTGTCGGAGGGCCGCAGTACTGAGGGAGCGCTGCACTGTCGGAGGGCCGCAGTACTGAGGGAGCGCTGCACTGTCGGAGGGCCGCAGTACTGAGGGAGCGCTGCACTGTCGGAGGAGCAGTACTGAGGGAGCGCCGCACTGTCGGAGGGGCAGTACTGAGGGAGTGCTGCACTGTCGGAGGGCTGCAGTACTGAGGGAGTGCTGCACTGTCGGAGGGCTGCAGTACTGAGGGAGCGCTGCACTGTTGGAGGGGCAGTACTGAGGGAGTGCTGCACTGTCGGAGGGCTGCAGTACTGAGGGAGCGCTGCACTGTCGGAGGAGCAGTACTGAGGGAGCGCCGCACTGTCGGAGGAGCAGTACTGAGGGAGCGCCGCACTGTCGGAGGGGCAGTACTGAGGGAGCGCCGCACTGTCGGAGGAGCAGTACTGAGGGAGCGCCGCACTGTCGGAGGGGCAGTACTGAGGGAGCGCCGCACTGTCGGAGGGGCAGTACTGAGGGAGCGCTGCACTGTCGGAGGGGCAGTACTGAGGGAGCGCTGCACTGTCGGAGGGGCAGTACTGAGGGAGCGCTGCACTGTCGGAGGGGCAGTACTGAGGGAGCGCTGCACTGTCGGAGGTGCCGTCTTTCGGATGAGTTGTTAAACCGAGGCCCCGTCTACCCCCTCAGGTGGACGTAAAAGATCCCACAGCACTATTTTGAAGAAGAGCAGGGGAGTTCTCTCCGGTGCCCTGGGGTCAATACTTATCCCTCTATCAACATCACTAAAACAGATTATCTGGTCATTATCTCGTTGCTGTTTGTGTGAGCTTGCTGTGCATATGTTGGCTGCCGCGTTTCCTACATTACAACAGTGACTACTTCAAAAGTACTTTATTGGCTTTGGGACATCCTGAGGACGTGCAAGGCACTACATAAATGCAAGTCTTTCTTTCAACAATTAATTGATAAGTGTAGCCAATGAGTTGTTACGCTTGATTAAAATTACCGCTAAAGTTTAATTGGCGCATTGGAATCGGTAATCTAAGGGACGGTCACACTCAAACCATTGAGCCAATGTTTGTTTTGTACTCAGCTGCTTTTTTTATTGGGCAAAGTGCCATGCTAGTGCTGCTGGCACCTGATGTACTGGGCTCATACACCTGCCACAATCCCCAATGTAAGCTTGCTGGATTTTCCCTTTTTAGATGGAAAAGATTCCTTTGGCAGCTGTCGTCAGCAAATCTGGGGTTGTGGGTGGGTGGGTGTGCAAGACTTACACACCAGGAGTTGGCGGCACTCGCGCCAATTGCATGCAATATAAAAGCGGCTTTAATTCATCACCAGTTACTCTGACCACCACTCTCCACATAACCCAAGTTCAGCAAGGCAAAGATGTACCCTGGTGCTGCTGTGTGTTTCTCCACGGTTCGAGTGGGTGAAAATCTCTCCTATCTTCTGTTGGACTTGGCGAAATCTCAGTGGCAACGTCTCACTGAAAGCAGCCCCAGCCCAGCATCTGTTCATGTGGCTCAAAGCTGATGACTGGATCACTTCCTTAAACATTGTGGCTTGGATGTGCCGGGGCCGTTTTGGACGAGACTTGTAAACCGTGATGGATCCTGTTTTTGAAAGCCACTAAATGGATGCGGTTGGGTCTCTAAGATTAACGTTACTCACTTGTGTGCGAGGTGGCTTGGCTTGCTGCCCTTTGCTCTTTGAGCAGTCCAGCTGTGCTTGAGCTATAGTCGTACAGCAGCCATGGAAATGATACTGAGAAGCTGAAAATCATGCTTGATTTTTGGTGAATTTAACATTTCACAACGAGGGAAGCAGCTTCTACCAGTTCAGCGGCAATCTTTCTCTCATTAACCTTCAGCTTCGCTTGCCATTTTGTGTGTGTCATTGATACCACTGTAGTTTGTGCTCTGTACTTACCCTCTTAATCCTACTAAGATCCACATACACCGTCATGCCCCCTCGTAAATCCTGTGCTGGTCAAGACTCGCCTTATTGCCTCGCACTCTTCATTGCTCTTTTCCCAGTATCTTAAAAATGGAACTCCTTGCCTCCCTCGGTCTTCCCTTCTTCCTACAAGCTGCATGTGAACAGGAGGAGGCCATTCAGTCCCTCGAGCTTGTTCTGCCATTTAATTAGATCATGGCTGATCTGCACCTCAACTCCATTTACCCGCCTTTGCTCCATATCCCTCGGTACTCTTACCCAACAAAAATCTATCGATCTTGGTCCTGAAAGTTTAATTGGACCCCCGGCATCCACAACCTGTTTGAGGGATAGAGTTCCAGATTTCCACTACAGAAGTACTTCCTGATCTTACTCCTGAAGGGCCTAGCTCTAATTTCAAGATTGTACAGACTTTTAAAAGCCAAGCTTGGCATCGCCTAATCACTAATTGTATTATTCTGTCCTCCTTCCCAATCTTTCAACCTTAGTGCTTTTCGCAGATCCTTAGTCCTCATCCAGGTTTCTCAATTTCTCTGTGTGCAGTTGGGTTTTTTCTAAAGGTGCCCTGCTTTCCTCTGCCGTGTCTCTATTGTGGAGCGAGCAAAGTCCAAGCTGATACCAGTGGCTTCATGCAAACCAGTGATTGGAGAGTCGGGAGAACATTTCACAGAAGTGCAGTCACTGTTGTGTAGGCAAAGGCAGCAAGCTATTTGTGCACAGCAAGGTGATAATTAAGCAGTTAATCTGTTTTGTTGGTGTTGGTTTAGGGATGAGATCATGGGCGAGGCACTGGGGGAACTTCCCTTTATTTCTTTGAATAATGGCATGAAATGATTTACATCCATCTTCACCGACAGACGGAGCCTCTGTTTAAAGCCTCCTCCAAGTGATGGCTCCGCCGACAGTGCATCACCCGCTCAGTACTGTAACGTCCGCCTCGATGATGCGCTGACTCCTGCAGTGGGGCTTGAACCCACGACCTTCTGGCTCGGACTGTCACTGAGACGCAAGTGCTGCTTAAAGCATCTTGGGACATTTTACTAATTAAAGGTGTTCTATAAATACAAGTTGTTGTTTGTTCTTTAATAAGCCATCAGAGCGTAACCCTTTTCCGGGTCCCCCACTGTGCAGCATCAAGCTGATGGTAGAGTTGTTGAAATTTCAGCACAGGAGGAGGTCATCGATCCTGTGCTGCTGCTAGGTCCCAAACGGAGCGACTTATTCTCATCGTATTTCTTCTTTCTCTGTAACCTTTAATATTTTTCATTAACTGTTTGTCTCACTCTCTCTCATGTGGTGAATGTCTCAGTTTCAATACTTCCTTTCTCTAACCTTCTGTGTAATTAAAAAAAAAATCTTCTACCTCCTCTTCACCCGGATGTTTCTTGTGCTAATCCTGAGACTAAGCGGTGAAAATAGTCATTCACTATTCCCCCTCCGTGATCTGATTTACGCAGCTGTGGTTGTTCTAGTCCAGGGAAGTCTCACAGATGTGCTGTACTTCCTGTATCCATGTGTTGGCTTGTTTGACTGTTCCCACTTTGTTTCTGGATATAGTGTCCCAGAGTACACAACCGCATACAGGCTGTTTAAAACCAGCTGTCCACAGCATCACTGGCCTGTGGAGTCCCCCTTATTCCCAACGACGCACTTCTCAGTAGGGAAAAATAATAGAATCCGAGTGATATAGCACAGAAGGAGACCATTTGGCCCATTGTGCATGTGCCGGCTCTTTGAAAGAGCGCTCCATTTAGTCCCACTCCCCTGCTCTTCCCCATTGCACATTTTTCCCCTTCAAGTATTTATCCAATTCCCTTTTGAAAGTTTCTATTGAATCTGCTTCCACCGCCCTTTCAGGCAGCGCATTCCAGATCACAACAACTCGCTGCGTTAAAAAAAAATGTTTCCTCATCTCCCCTCTTGTTCTTTTGCCAATCACCTTAAATCTGTGTTCTCTGGTTATTGTCCCTTCTGCTACTGGAAGTGTAAGGTCTTTTCAGTGCAATGCCTAAAGAAATGAAAATAAAAACTGTTCCAGGGAGTTTCAGCATGGGCGATACTGGGTGAGGGCTGGTTTATAGTTGAGGGTATTGGTTTATAAAATACCAGTTTCAGAGGCCACTTAAGTGGAGTTGGACGGGTACTTGAGGATGAGTAACTTACAGGGTTACGGACAAAAAGCGGGGATGTGGGACTGAGCACTTTCAAAGAGCCAGCACAGGCATGACGGGCCGAATGGCCTCCTTCTGTGCTGTAAGTTTCTATGGATCAAAGTGTCATGTGACATATTCACAGACATGGAAGACTCGATAATGGAGTGGGTTATTCCCCTTTGATTGGAATAGGAATAGAATTTGAAATAGTTTCATTAATTTTAATAAGCGCATCACACAATCAGTGACTGTCACAAAGACAAACAGCCATTATCCTTCCCTTAACCAAAAAAAAGACTAACTGATCACTCACCTCAGCGCTGTATGAGGTTGTGTTACAGGCAGAACATCCGCAGCACCTGCTGACACAACAAACGCTGCGTTCAAAGTGATTGTGTTCAAAACATGCTGGGACCTTTTGATGCAATAAAATGCTGCATACATGCAAGGATTATCATATTGCCTGGTAGATCTCCAATGCTGTTGCTCAAAGTGAGTTGGAAGTTCTTGAGAGCATGAGTGTTAAGCAAAGTAGTATTACCATGGTCACTGACATCAGCAGTGGGGCTGGCCCTAAGATTTGGCAGGACTGGTGTGGGGCCTGGGGCACCTGAGGTGAGCTCCCGGGATCTGGGTGCACTGGAAGGGGGGCAGATTCTCAGCTCTGGGATTGATGGAACAATCCTAGAACCTACAACAACAACTTGCATTTATATAGCGCCTTTATAGTGTCAGCCGTGGATCAGTGGGTAGCACTCTTGCCTCCGAGTCAGAAGGTTGAGTGTTCAAGTCCCTCTCCAGAGACTTGAGCACAAAAATCTAGCCTGACACTCCAGTGCAGTACTGAGGGGGCGCCGCACTGTCGGAGGGGCAGTACTGAGGGAGCGCCGCACTGTCGGAGGGGCAGTACTGAGGGGGGCGCCGCACTGTCGGAGGGGCGGTACTGTCGGAGGGACAGTACTGAGGGGGCGCCGCACTGTCGGAGGGGCAGTACTGAGGGGGCGCCGCACTATGGGAGGGGCCATCTTTCGGATGAGACATGAAACCGAGGCCGTCTGCGCTCTCAGGTGGAAGTAAAAGATCCCATGGCACTATTTCGAAGAAGAGCAGGGGAGTTATCCCCGGAGTCCTAGCCAATATTTATCCCACAATCAACATCTAACATTGCTGTTTGTGGGAGCTTGCTGTGTGCAAATTGGCTGCTGCCTTTCCTACATTACAACAGTGACTACACTTCAAAAAAAATACTTGGGACGTCCTGAGGTCGTGAAAAGCGCTTCATAAATGCAAGTCTTTCTTTCTTAACGTAGTAAAACGTCCCAAGGTGCTTCACAGTGTTATAACACACAGTTTGACACCAAACCACACAAGGAGATATTAGGATGGGTGAGGAGGTAGTTTTTAAGGAGCATCTTAAAGGAGGAGAGAGAGGTTTAGGGAGGAAATTCCAGAGCTTAGGACCGAGGGACACTGGGGTAAAGGAGCAATTGGAGTGGTTCTAGGATTTGAGAGCACGGGGAATGCGATCTCTGCATTTGTGAGCACTGGGAGGTGTCTGTGGGCGAGGAAGTCTGAGGAGGGGGATCCTACGGTCCAGCAGGACTTGGGAGAAGAATTTGGAGCACTGGAGATTGCTGGGATCTGGTACTATTGAGGGGAAACCGGGTCAGACATCCTTGAGGCAGGGGGTGCCCAGGAGAATGGGACCCAAAGTGCTGTTGGCCCCTTTTTGAACCATCAGCCCCCCCACCACCCACCACATGTGTTCCTGCATGTTAGCCATTGTCAGCCCGTCCCCATCTTTCTGTTCTTGCCTTGAAGCATAAATTTTCTACGTGTTAAAATTAATGGACGGAAATTCGTTGGAGAAAAGCAAAGAAACTCTCATCCTGCCAGGGTGAGGAGACAGATCCTTCTCCCCTTCAGCTCCTCTTGGTGCACAGATGCCATGCCCGGAAATTCCGCAAACGGCACGTGTTCATAATGCACAGATGTGATTGCAGTCTCTTTCAACTGTTGCACGGTGAAAATCTCCAGTCCGAGCCCAGACTTTTCCGATCAAGTCAAAGCTTTAATGGAGGCATTAGCATAGAAGATAGGAGCAGGAGTAGGCCATTCGGCCCCTCGAGCCTGCTCCGCCATTTAATGAGATCATGGCTGATCATCCAAATTCAGTACCCTGTCCCTGCTTTCTCCCCATATCCCTTGATCCCTTTAGCCTTAAGAGATATATCAAACTCATTCTTGAATATATTTAATGAATTGGCCTCAACTGCCTTCTGTGGTAGAGAATTCCACAGGTTCACCACTCTCTGGGTGAAGAAATTCCTCCTCATCTCAGTCCTCAATGGCTTACCCCTTATCCTTAGACTGTGACCCCTGGTCCTGGACTCCCCCGCCATCGGGAACATCCTTCCTGCATCTAGTCTGTCTGGTCCTGTTAGAATTTTATAAGTTTCAATGAGATCCCCTCTCATTCTTCTAAACTCTAGCGAATATAAGCCTAATCGACCCAATCTCTCCTCATACGTCATTCCTGCCATCCCAGGTATCAGTCTGGTGAATCTTCGCTGCACTCTCTCCATGGCAAGAACATCCTTCCTCAGATTAATAGACCCAAAGGGCAATTCCACGGTTAAATTTAACCACGTCATTGTGAAATGTCATTTAAAAAAAGAATTATGTTTAAACCCTTTGGACATTGGAAATTTCTTACTGAGGAAAGAAATGGCAGGTTTTCAGAAAGTATTTTGAGAGAATTATGGGAATCCGACAGCCAGACTGTGCAAGAAGAATGATGAGTTAACACGGGCAAATCCCGTTCGACATGTGGGTGTTGGATTTCTAACTGGGGGAATAATCATTGCACGTTCAGCATCGTGACAGCAGGAAGACGAGTGATGCAGACAGGAAATGCACCTAGACGTAAGGTTTTTAATGCAGATGTGCAGTCCTTATCTTAGTTTATTTCCATCTCCCTCCCCCTCCTCCTACCAGCCTGTACACTTTTCCCAGCATCGCACTGCAAGTATTGTCTATTGGCTTGCTGTGTGCATTCACAGTAGCACTGTTAGATTTACATCAGCAGACTCCATTTCTAACATCTGTGGGAAATCTCTTCATTGCTCTGTTTGCTTAGAGTGGGCTGAATAAGTGTGTGTGTTTTTTATTAATGGAGAATATAAACCCCATCCTTCAGCGTCATAAAGACACGCATTGTTGCGATTCAGAACATCATCTCCCAGATTAAGCTGCAGCCCAAGTGCTTGGCTGACGGCCATTTCACCGTCTCATCAGTCAATTACTCCACTTAATTGTCTTTCCAGTGCAGACGTCCACAGTTAGCCAAGGATTGAGACGGGGCTGGGGGTGTGCGGGGGGGCCTGTGCTGTGATTTGTAGCTGCCTCTGTCACAGCTGTAATGTGGAAACAGGAAAGTGCTGCAAATACAGGGGATGTTGGTCAGCATCTGAACAGAGAAAAGGCAGGATGTGTCCGCTGTGGCTCAATGGGTAGCACGCTCCCCCCTGAGTGGTTCAAGTCCCACTCCAGAGACTTGAGCACAAAAATCTAGGCTGACACTCCCAGTACAGTACTGAGGGAGCGCCGGAGGGGCAGTACTGAGGGAGCGCTGCACTGTCGGAGGGCCAGTACTGAGGGAGCACTGCACTGTCGGAGGGGCAGTACTGAGGGAGCGCCGCACTGTCGGAGGGGCAGTACTGCGGGAGCGCTGCACTGTCGGAGGGCCAGTACTGAGGGAGCGCTGCACTGTCGGAGGGGCAGTACTGAGGGAGTGCCGCACTGTCGGAGGGGCAGTACTGAGGGAGCGCCGCACTGTCGGAGGGGCAGTACTGAGGGAGTGCTGCCCTGTCAGAGGGGCAGTACTGAGGGAGCGCCGCACTGTCGGAGGGGCAGTACTGAGGGAGTGCCGCACTGTCGGAGGGGCAGTACTGAGGGAGCGCCGCACTGTCGGAGGGGCAGTACTGAGGGAGTGCTGCCCTGTCGGAGGGGCAGTACTGAGGGAGTGCTGCACTGTCGGAGGGGCAGTACTGAGGGAGCGCCGCACTGTCGGAGGGCCAGTACTGAGGGAGCGCTGCACTGTCGGAGGGGCAATACTGCGGGAGCGCTGCACTGTCGGAGGGCCAGTACTGAGGCAGCGCTGCACTGTCGGAGGGTCAGTACTGAGGGAGTGCTGCACTGTCGGCGGGCCAGTACTGAGGGAGCGCTGCACTATCGGAGGTGCCGTCTTTCGGATGAGACGTTAAACCGAGGCACCCGTCTGCGCTCTCAGGTGGACGTGAAGGATCCCATGGCACTGTTTCAAAGAAGAGCAAGGGAGTTCTCCCTGGTATCCTCAATCAATATCACTAAAACAAATTATCTGGTTATTATCACATTGCTGTTTGTGGGAGTTTGCTAAGTGCAAATTGGCTGCCGTATTTCTTACATTACAACAGTGACCACACTTCAAACGTACTTCATTGGCTGTAAAGTGCTTTGGGACGTCCGGTGGGCGTGAAAGGCGCTGTAGAAATGCAAATCTTTTTTCTTTCTGTCTGTTTAAGACTATTTATCAAAACAAAGGGTCTACAGTGTTAACCTTGCAGCTAATTAACGCCCTGCAGTTAATTTTGGTTGCAGAAAATGATGTAGCTAGGCTATAAGGTGAAGATGACAGACTCCATTGCATCCACCTGAGCAGGCAGATGGAGCAGCACCTGCAGCAATGCAGTACTCTCAGTAATACACTGATGTGTTGGCCTAGATTATGTGCTCAAATCCTGGTGTGGGTGAGAGTGCTACCAACTGAGCCTCTTCGACGCTGTAAAGCGCACAGAATAATTGCTTCCACATTTCTCTTCCCTTCCTCCCACACAAACCTCATAAGCTTTTATCGGCAAGCAAGGAATGTTATTGGGGTTAACACACACAATAGCTGCGCATGCTTTTATAGAATCATAGAATGGTTACAGCACAGAAGCAGGCCATTCGGCCCGTCGAGCCCGTGCCGGCTCTCTGCAAGAGCACTTCAGCTAGTCCCACTGCCCTGCCCTTTCCCTGTAGCCCTGCAAATTTTTTTCCTTCAAGTACTTATCCAATTCCCTTTTGAAAGCCATGTTTGAATCTGCCTCCACCACCCTTTCAGGCAGTGCATTCCAGATCATAACCACTCGCTGCGTTAAAAAAAGTTTTTCCTCATGTCGCCCTTGGTTCTTCTGCAAATCACCTTAAATCTGTGTCCTCTGGTTCTCGACCCTTCTGTCCATAAGAAAACAAGAAATAGGAGTTGGCCATTCGAGCCTGCTCCGCCATTCAGTAAGATCATGGCTGATGATCTACCTCATCTCCACTTTCCTGCACTATTCTCATATCCCTTGATTCCCTTAACATTCAAAAATCTAACGATCTCTGACTTGAATATGCTCAACGACTGAGCATCCACAGCCCTCTGGGGTGGAGAATTCCAAAGATTCACCACCCTCTGAGTGAAGAAATTTCTCCTCATCTCAGCACTTAAATGGTCGACCCCTTATTCTGAGACAGTGACCCCTGGTTCTAGACTCCCCAGCCAGGGGAAACATCCTCCCTGCATCTACCCTGTCAAGCCCTGTAAGAATGTTGTATGTTTCAATGAGATCACCTCTCATTCTTCTAAACTCTAGAGAATATAGGCCTAGTCTACTCAATCTCTCCTCATAGGACAATGCCCCCATCCCAGGAACCAGTCTGGTGAACCTTCGTTGCATTCCCTCGATGACAAGTATATCCTTCCTTAGGTAAGGAGAGCAAAACTGTACACAACACTCCAGGTGTGGTCTCATCAGGGCCCAATATAATTGCAGTAAGACGTCTTTACTCTTATACTCAAATCCTCTTGTAATAAAGGCCAACATACCATTTGCTTTCCTAATTGCTTGCTGTACCTGTCACTGTATAACACTAGGGTACAATACTGGTGGGTACTGGTCTGTCACTCACACGGGTACAGTACTGGTGGGTGCAGGTCTGTCACTAACACTGGGGTATAGTACTGGTGGGTACAGGTCTGTCACTAACACTGGGGTACAGTACTGGTGGATACAGGTTTGTCACTAACACGGGTACAGTACTGATGGGTACAGGTCTGTCTCTGTATAACACGAGTACAGTACTGGTGGGTAAAGGACTGACTAACACTGGGGTACAGTACTGGTGGGTGCAGGTCTGTCACTAGAACACGGTACAGTACTGGTGGTTACAGGTCTGTCACTAACACTGGGGTACAGTACTGGTGGGTACAGGTCTATCACTGTATAACACTGGGGTACAGTACTGGTGGGTACAGGTCTATCACTGTATAACACTGGGGTACAGTACTGGTGGGTACAGGTCTATCACTGTATAACACTGGGGTACAGTACTGGTGGGTACAGGTCTATCACTGTATAACTGGTACAGTACTGGTGGGCACAGGTCTGTCACTATAACACTGGGATACAGTACTGGTGGGTACTGGTCTGTCACTATAACACTGGGGTACCGTACTGGTGGGTGCAGGTCTGTCACTAGAACACGGGTACAGTACTGGTGGGTACAGGTCAGTCACGGTATTACACTGGGGTACGTTACAGGTGGTTACAGGTCTGTCGCTGTGTAACATGGGTACAGTACTGGTGGGTACAGGTCTGTCACTAACGGGTGCAATACTAGTGGGTACAGGTCTGTCACTGTATAATGGGTACAGTACTGGTGGGTACAGGTCTGTCACTAACACGGGTACAGTACTGGTGGGTACAGGTCTGTCACGAACACTGGGGTACAGTACTGGTGGGTACAGGTCTGTCACTAACACGGGTACAGTACTGGTGGGTACAGGTCTCACTATAACACGGGTACAGTACTGGTGGGCACAGGTCTGTCACTAACACTGGGGTACAGTACTGGTGGGTACAGGTCTGTCACTGTATAACACTGGGGTACAGTACTGGTGGGTACAGGTCTGTCGCTGTATAACACGGGTACAGTACTGGTGGGTACAGGTCTGTCACTGTATAACACTGGGGTACAGTACTGGTGGGTACAGGTCTGTCGTTGTATGTTATGTGTCAGAGGGACCTTTCTTATTCCATGTTTTGTTTTAAATAAAAGGAGTAGTACAGCCAGGTATTCTTTGGCTTGCAGGCTATGCTATGAGGTAATGATGATTCTGATCTGTGGTTTGTGATATTGTTAATGGGAACTGTCTGTAGCTGGTGCAGAATGACCAGCTTTCTCTGGTGCACAGTAAGCCCATTTATCTTGTTCAACACACAGCAGCAGCCTAGGCCTCTAAATAGTCCATGATTAGGAGACCGCCACTTAATCTGCCTCCCTTTATGACTTGAAACGAAAGAGGAATTAAAAGGCTGGGGGGCGTCAGGGTCCACGTTATTGATTGAAAAAATGTACTGATTAAAAATAGGGCTTGACGTTTTGTGTCATGTCTGCAAGCCCAGTCCCGGCCCAGTTGTAAGGAAGAAAGACTTGCATTTTTATAGCGCCTTTCATGATCACCGCGGCAGTCAATTTGCGCACAGCAAGCTCCATTAGACAGAGATGTGGTAATGACCAGATAATCTGTTTTTTTGTCATGTTGATTGAGGGATTCATATTGGCCCAGACACCGGGGAGAACTCCCCCGCTCTTCAAAATGGAATCTTTTACATCCACCTGAGAGGGCAGACGCGGCCTCGTTTTAATGTCTCATCTGAAAGACGGCACCTCTGACAGTGCGGCACTCCCTCAGCACTGCACTGGAGTGTCAGCATAGATTTAGTGCTCAAGTCTCTGGAGTGGGACTTGAACCCACAACCTTCTGACTCAGAAGCGAGGGTGCTAATAACTGACCACGGCTGACACACATCCATAACTGCCGTGTGATGGCATGAAGTCCTGCATGCCCTAGAAAGACTCTGCTCACTGTAACGAGAGCTATGGCTCGAGACCAGCCTGGGTATCGGCCGGGAGCAGCCTGACCCTGAGGTAAACAAGTGTTTTAATCACTTCTTCTGGGGATGTGGGCAGCACTGGCAAGACCACGTTATTGTCAATCCCTAGTTGCCTTGACAACTGATTGCCTAGTGAGCCAATGTCGGAAGGTATGAAGATTCAACCTTGGATTGATGGCACTATTTCGAAGAAGAGCAGGGGAGTTATCCCTGGTGTCCTGGCCAATATTTATCCCTCAATCAACATAAGAACAGATTATCTGCTCATTATCACATTGCTGGTTGTGGCTGCTGCGTTTCCTACATTACAACAGTGACTACACTTCAAAAGTACTTCATTGGCTGTAAAGCGCTTTGGGATATCCTGAGGTCATGAAAGGTGCTACAGAAATACAAGTCTTTTTGTCATGGGTTATCTCTGTTTGTGGCAGAGTTGATGCTCCTGTCTTCCCTTGTGAATCATGGGAGGAAGTAGAATATTCGCTATCTTGTACTAACCCTTGGCTTTGTGCCTATTTGTCCTTTTATTGTTTTCTCCTCTGAACTGCCCTCTTACTGTCATTCTGACTCCCCGCAGCATTTCAGGAGCTTGTTTTTCCTCGTGTTGCTTTTAACTTGTTGGTTAATCCGTTTAGGGGTCATGTTTGTTTACTCTGAGCTTCTTGTTTTAAGTATGTATTTATCCTGTCAGTGATGTCACCCTATAGAGACAAGGGCACACAATGCGACGAGTCTCCATTTAGGTAGAAGCTAGGCACATTTTTAGCAGTATATATTTTTCAAATGTACCGTGAGGGAGCATTATGAAAGAACAATGTACATCCTGTATTTTCCTTTTTAAAGAACATAATAAAGAACATAAGAAGTAGGAGCAGGAGTCGGCCATACGACCCTTCGGGCCTGCTCCGCCATTCAATAGGATCATGGCTGATCCGAACCTAGACTCACGCCCACTTCCCTGCCCGCTCCCCATAACCCTTCATTCCCTTATCAGCTAGGAATTAGGCTTCAGGGTCACCAGGTAGCAGCGCTGCTAACTGACCTAAACTTCATGATCAGTCCGAGGAGCTGCTCTTGCAGCTGACGATCGCAATGTAGGAAGCACAAATGCAGGTTGAAAGGATAAAAACATCACACTGTTGAAAATCTGAAATAAAGGCAGAATACGCTGGAAGTGTGATCAACTAATCCAGGCTGGCACTTTGATGCACAATGGAGGGAGTGCTGCACTGTCTGGAATACCGTCTTTCAGATGAGACGTTAAGCCGAGGCCTGTCCAGATGGGTGGAAAAGATCCCATGCCACTATTCGAAGAGGAGCAGGAGGTTCTCCTGGGGTCCTGGCCAATATTCATCCCTCAACCATTAATAGTTATTTATTTCATTGCTGTTTGAGACCGTGCTGTGTGCAATTTGGCTGTCTGCGTGGCTTCATTTCAGAAAGCAATTAGGAAAGCAAATGGTATGTTGACCTTTATTACAAGAGGATTTGAGTATCAGAGTAAAGATGTCTGACTGCAATTATATAGGGCCCTGGTGAGACCACACCTGGAGTACTGTGTACAGTTTTGGTCTCCTTACCTAAGGAAGGATATACTTGCCATAGAGGGAGTGCAAGGAAGGTTCACGAGACTGATTCCTGGGATGGGGGGATTGTCCTATGAGGAGAGATTGAGTAGAATAGGGCTATATTCTCTAGAGTTTAGAAGAATGAGAGGTGATCTCATTGAAACATACAACTATTTACAGTGAGGCTTGTATTGGATGGCGGAAAGTAAGCTTCTACTTTTTTTTAGTTCCAAATTCTACAACAGCGTGAGTGCTCGGGTCCCACTGCTGCCCGGAGGTTTACAAGTTTACTTATTCAAATTTTCCAATCATTCAAATTTTCCAACCGTAATCCTGCTTTTCCCTCTTCCCTTGCATGGCAGTGCCGTCTCCTTACCTCCCCATGAGAAGTCAGGTGTGTGTTGCATGCGCACACTGTTTGTGTGAGAGCGTTTCCCAGATTCATAACATAAGAACACAGGAAATAAAAGCAGGAGTCGGCCATAAGGCCCTTCGAGCCTGCTCCGCCATTCAATAAGATTATGGCTGATCTTCAACCTCAACTCCACTTCCCTGCCCGATCTCCATATCCCTCGATTCCCTTAGTGCCCAAAAATCTATCTAACTCGGCCTTGAATATACTCAACGACTGAGCATCCACAGCCCTCTGGGGTAGAGAAGTCCAAAGATTCACCACCCTCTGAGTAAAGAAATTCCTCCTCATCTCAGTCCTAAATGGCTGACCCCTTATCCTGAGACTCTGCCCCCTAGTTCTAGACTCTCCAGCCAGGGGAAACATCCTCTCCGCATCTACCCTGTCAATCCCCCTCAGAATCTTATATGTTTCAATGAGATCACCTCTCGTTCTTCTAAACTCCAGAGTATCGGCCCATTCTACACAATCTCTCCTCATAGGACAACCCTCGCATCCCAGGAATCAATCTAGTGAACCTCCGTTGCTCTGTCAGAAGTAGTTTTAAAATGTCCGGTATTGCTTTCAAAATCGTTACTTTTGTGTGATCCTCTCAGAACAGACTTGGATTTTAAACAGTTGTTTTCTCTTTCAGTGTGTCGGGAGTTTGCAGTTCGGGAAGATCACAGTCTGGCCCACAACCTCCAGGAGCAGGAAAGTAAGTACTTTTAAGGCACTTTCACTCGCTGCGGTGTGCTCAGAGAGCTGAACCATTTCAATCAAAAATAAATCTGGAATTAAAAAGCCCGTGTCAGTAAGAGTGACCATGAAGCTGTTGGATTGTCGTAAAAACCCAACTGGTTCACTAATGTCCTTTAGGGAAGGAAACCTGCCGTCCTTACCCGGTCTGGGCCTGTGTGTGACTCCAGTCCCGCACCAACGTGGTCGACTCTTAACTGCCCGCTGTAGTGGCCTAGCGAGACACTGTTGTATCAGACCTGGGCCACTAGAGATGGGCATTAAATGCCGGCCTTGCCAGCGACGCCCTCATCCCAAGAATGATTGTTTTTATAATGATGACTACTGCAGTGGTCAGTGCTCCTGAGGTTTCCTCTCTCGTTCCCCCGAAGCTCCAAATACCCCATCCTACGTACTTTTTCTCACCCCTGCATCCTCTCTGTTGACATCACCATCTCCTACTCCACAACTCACTCATTCCCGGGACCTCGGCACTTGTGGAATTCCTCACCTCCCCCTGTTTTCCTTCCCTCCTGCAATAAAGCCCAAGCTGATGTCCCCTAACCACCACTCACTGAATACCTCACCTTCTCGCTTCCTCTTTTCAACCTTCGCAGTGTCCTGTACTATGGCCCTTGACCCTTCACTGAGCTTCTTGAATAAAACACCTTTGAATTTATTCCTGTTGTCCAGCCATTGGGGAATGGGACTTGATCACCAAATGCCATGGGGCAGCGCTGGATTGGTGGTAATGGAGGTGCTGCTCTCTTGTCCCTCTTTCTTTCTCACCAATTTTCTCCCCATGTCTCCTGAAATTCCTCAGTCCTCACTTTGGCACAGTTCCATGGATGTGGGCCGCCCTCCAGGGCCTTCCTTCAGTGGCCAGACGGTGAGCGTCAGCAGGTTATTCGGCCACTGGGAGCATCACAGCTGAGCTTGATCCCGTCCTCACTGCTGCCCACGCACGTCCAGTTCCAGCAGTAGGTGTCGGAGCAGGAGTTTCTGCTCCCTCGGCCAGCAGCGCGGAGACTGGTTGTAGCTAACTCGGGTCTGATAGGAGCGGGTGGAGGCCATTCTGCCCCTCGAGCCTGTAGATCAGCCATTCAATGAGATCATGGCTGATCTACAACCTAACTCCATATACCCGCCTTTGCCCCATATCCCTTAATACCTTTGGTTAACAGAAATCTATCAATCTCCGATTTAAAGTTAACAATCGACTCCGCATCAAGTGCGGTTTGCGGAAGAGAGTTCCAAACTTCTGCCACCCTTTGTGTGTAAAAGTGTTTCCTAACTTCATTCCTGAAAGGCCTGGCTCTAATTTTTAGACTCTGCCCCCGAGTCCTAGACTCCCCAACCAGCGGAAATAGTTTCTCTCAATCTACCCTATCTGTTCCCCTTAATATCTTAAATAATTGGATCAAATCAACGCTTAATCTTAATTCCAGGGAATACAACCCTAGTTTGTGTAATCTCTCCTCTTAATTTAACCCTTAAGAGTCCAGGAATCACTCTAGTAAATCTAGTAAAGATCGGTGCTCTCGTATCCGTATGGCTGAACTCACTGGATAAACTCGCTGAGCCATGGGGGAGCCCATTGGACCTCCTTAAATCTACGTGATCTCTAAGAAGCCTTTCATATAAAGGGATACTCCACAGGAAAGGATTGGCTCAGGAGCTGGAATCTGATATCTGCAGCCGAGGGAGAAGGAATCCAGCAGCGATGGGGCTCTGCGGGGGGGAAAAAAGACATTGTCTTATTGTCAGTAAAATACTTGTGCTCCTTTTCCCAGATAAACACGTGGACAGAAAGTAACTTGCCCGACACATCCCTTTACCCACAGGGTTCTTTTAAAGCTGCTGTATCCCCCAATGCAGTTCCATAGCTGAGTGCTGAAACAAGATACTTTGTGGCCTGTGCATAGCCAGCCCCCCCCCCCCCCCCCCGCCTCTCCCCGGAGCCCCCCGTCTGCCCCATTGATACAGTGAACAGCGTGGGGTAGTGGGGGCTGAATCAACAACAGAAATGTATTGTAGGCAGGTACCCAGGTGCACCACTGTTGCTTCATTTAACTTCTATCGTTGCAGGGTGATGACGATTATAAATGACACCGCCTGTTTGCCAATTTTAAAAGTGCCACGGAACTGTTGAGGTTTGGGGTCAATTAAAAACTCGATAGATTTTTGTTGGGCAAGGGTATTGAGGCTTACGGAACCAAGGCGGACAGATGAAGTTAAGGCACAGATCAGCCATAATCTAACTGAATGGCGGAACAGGCTCGAGGGGCTGAATGGCCTCCTCCTGTTCCTAGGCAAATACCATCATACCAGATCTGCCATGTTAAATATTGGGTGTGCTGGGCAGACTGGGACTGGTAGCAGGGTTATCACCCCAGAGCTTTCTTTTTGGATTACGTAAGTTAATTGTTGTGCTGTGTAAATGGTCACTTGGGCACCTCAGTAGTCTGATCTGTCAGATCCACTTCCTCCCTCCGCAAGGTGTGACGGGCAGCGCTAATGCAGCTGCCACAAGGTGGAATCCGCGATGCTGCTGGGATTTCACCAGGAGCCTCATGGTGGGCGTGTGAAACAGCCAGAGTTACGCGTATAGATTCTGTCCTTGCAGGCATGAGCTGTACGTGGCACCGTCCGAAGGACAAGGACTGTGTATGGGCGAGACGGTAATTTATAGCTTGCCAAAAAAGCTGCTCTGTGGTTTCTCTGGAGATGAATCATAGAATGGTTACAGCACAGAAGGAGACCATTTGGCCCGTCGAGCCCGTGCCCGCTCTCTGCAAGAGCACTTCAGCTAGTCCCACCTCCCCTGCAACTTTTTTTCCCCTTCTCCAATTCCCTTTTGAAAGCCACGATTGAATCTGCCTCCACCACCCTTTCAGGCAGTGCATTCCAGATCCTAACCACTCGCTGCGTAAAAAAGTTTTTCCTCATGTCGCCTTTGGTTCTTCTGCCAATCACCTTGAATCTGTGTCCTCTGGTTCTCGACCCTTCCACCAATGGGAACAGTTTCTCTCTATCTACTCTGTCTAGACCCCTCATGATTTCGAACACCTCTATCAAATCTCCTGTCAAACTTCTCTGCTCCAAGGAGAACAACCCCAGCTTATCGAGTCTATCCACGTAACTGAAGTCCCTCATCCCTGGAATCATTCTCGTAAATCTTTTCTGCACCCTCTCTAAGGCTTTCACATCCTTCCTAAAGTGCAGTGCCCAGAATTGGACACAATACTCCAGTTCAGGTCGAAGCAGTGTTTTATAAAAGTTTATAACTTCCTTGCTTTTGTACTCTACGCCTCTATTTATGAAGCCCAGGATCCCGTATGCTTTTTTAACCGCTTTCTCAACCTGCCCTGCCACCTTCAATGATTTGTGCACATATACCCCCAGGTCTCTCTGTTCATGCACCCCCTTTAGGATTGTACCCTTTAGTTTATATTGCCTCTCCTCGTTCTTCCTACCAAAATGTATCACTTCACACTTTTCTGCGTTAAATTTCATCTGCCATGTGTCTGCCCATTCCACCAGCCTGTCTATGTCTTCTTGAAGTCTATCACTATCCTCCTCACTGTTCACTGTACCTATAAGTTTAGTGTCCTCTGCAAATTTTGTACTCCCAAGTCTAAGTCATTAATATATATCAAGAAAAGCAGTGGTCCTAGAACCAACCCCTGGAGAACATCACTGTGTACCTTCCTCCAGTCCGAAAAACAACTCTGTTTCCTATCACTTAGCCAATTTGGTATCCATGCTGCCACTGTCCCTTTTATTCCATGGGCTTCAACTTTGCTGGCAAGCCTATTATGTGGCACTTTATCAAACGCCTTTTGGAAGTCCATGTACACCACGTCAAACACATTACCCTCATCAACCCTCTCTGTTACCTGATCAAAAAACTCGATCAAGTTGGTTAAACACGATTTGTCTTTAACAAATCCGTGCTGGCTTTCCTTAATTAATCCACACTTGTCCAAGTGACTTAACTTTGTCTCTGATTATCGTTTCCAAAGGCTTCCCTGCTACCGAGGTTAAACTGACTGGCCTGTAGTTGCTGGGTTTATCCTTGCACCCTTTTTTAATCAAGGGTGTAACATTTGCAATTCTCCAGTCCTCTGGCACCACTCCTGTATCTAAGGAGATTGGAAGATTACAGCCAGTACCTCCGCGATTTCCTCCTTAATCTCCCTTAGCATCCTAGGATACATCCCATCCGGTCCAGGTGACTTATTAACTTTAAGTTCAAACAGCCTTTCTACTACCTCCTCTTTATAAATTTTTATCTCATCCAGTATCTGAACTAGCTCCTCTTTCACTATGACTTTGGCAGCATCTTCTTCCTTGGTGAAGACAGATACAAAGTACTCATTTAGTACCTCAGCCATGCCCTCTGCCTCCATGTGTAGGTTTCCTTTTTGGTCCCTAATCAGCCGCACCCTTCCTCTTACTACCCGTTTATTATTTATATGCCGATAGCAGACTTTTGAATTCCCTTTTAGAGGCATTCAGCAGTTTTCAAGAGAAAAGCGGTTTTGCTGCAGTAGTTAAGATCTTGGAGATTGTTAATGTCAGCGGTTTGTGCTAATCGTGATCAGCTGCAGTTTGAAGCCACTGTATACATTTTCCCACACCTTGTACCCCTTTCTTCTCTTTCCCTCCTCTCCTGAAGGCACTGGTTCGCATCGGCTACTTCTCTCTGGACACTGGCTCGCTCTGGTACCTCACCCAGCAGCCACTTGTTATTCACAGGTCCAGATACAGTGTCAACAGACTTTTTTTTAATTCATTCACGGTCTGTGGGCGTCGCTGGCAAGGCCAGCATTTATTGCCCATCACTAATTGCCCTTGAGAAGGTGGTGGTGAGCCGCCGCCTTGAACTGCTGCAGCCCATGGTGGTGAAGATACTCCCACAGTGCTGTTGGGCAGGGAGCATTGTTCACCCTAAACTTTTTTATGAATGTGCGGCCCATTCACAGTTCCGCGCATGTGTGAAACCTAACATTGGAAAAGCCGGTCCCGGGCTGAGAGGGAATGTTGGTTGGGAATTCCAGGTTTTTGACCCAGTGACGATAAAGGAACGGCGATATATTTCCAAGTTAGAATGGTGGGGAACTTGGAGGTGGTGGTGTTCCCGTGCACCTGCTGCCCTTGTCCTTCTTGGTGGAGGAGGTCGCGGGTTTCGGAGGTGCTGCCGAAGAAGCCTTGGCGAGTTGCTACAGTGCATCTTGTAGATGGTACACACTGCAGCCACGGTGCGCCGGTGGTGGAGGGAGTGAATGTTTAAGGTGGTGGATGGGGGGCCAATCAAGACTATTTAATCATGAGGTGGCATCACAAGCAGTCACATCGTCACTCAGCATGTGTGTACAGTTTCCCGTCTAGATCACTGACAGGAGCAGGAACTATTTTTTTCCCTCCCTCTCCCGAGCCCAGGCCTGCTGGAACCAGTTGTAATATCCCTACCGTCAGGCTGGCTAAGCTCTGGTGACTCCGCGCTGATGGAAATCGAATCCAGCATCTTCTGATCAGCTCAGTACCTCGCTGGATGGGGTGGTGCCCCAGTGAGTCTCCAAAGGAAATTGCTGCAAGTTCATGTTGTGCTTTTGGGCAGGTATTGGAGAGATGCTGCTCTTTGTATCACACACCTTGTAAACAATTAAACAGCAGAAGCAGCCTGCTCTTAGTACTGCCTGAAATATAACACGTCTAAATTCCTCGCTTAACTCAGAAAATGCTGGATGATTCGGAACACGTCGCACGATATTACTGGGCAGGTTGTGTTCTCTCTGATGTAGAAAACTCCACCCCCCATACTGCCCGACTGCTGCTCGCTCAGCTGTGCAATCTGATGGAAATCTCATTGCTAGAATGGAAGTTCCTGACCCCTATAGAAACCGCATCCTGTCCGTTTAAGAAAAATATACAAGTTGTATCTGTCGGTCTTGCAACTACAATTCCAGCAAAATAGAAAAAGTGAGGGATTGTGTTCTCGCTTGTCGATGACCAGGAGAGCCACCACCCATTTCACCGAGTGTCGAACAGCACACTGTAAATAATGTCATCGCTTTAAAAGAGAGATCAGCCATTTAACCCAGTGTGTGCAGGTTTTGCTCTCCAGGTCCTTGTCAGAGGCTGCGCCGTGCTGGTTTACAGTTGCATATTCAGGGCCTTCTGGGTGCAGTCGGTAAAACACCCAGATTCAGATCTTCTATCTGTAGCCTATAAGGCTTACATGAAATGTGCTTATCAATTTCCCCTCATCCAGCACGAGCTGGCAATCTGTGAGGCCACAGCTGCTGTGGGAAATGGATAAATGCATCAAGAGGCAATCGTTTGAAGTTGACGCTCAGACACATTTTAGGGGCAGAGGGAGCTTTACTCTGTATCTAACCTGTGCTCTACCTGCCCTGGGAGTGTTTGATGGGGCAGTGTAGAGGGAGCTTTACTCTGTATCTAACCCGTGCTCTACCTGCCCTGGGAGTGTTTGATGGGGCAGTGTAGAGGGAGCTTTACTCTGTATCTAACCCGTGCCGTACCTGCCCTGGGAGTGTTTGATGGGACAGTGTAAAGGGAGCTTTACTCCGTATCTAACCCGTGCTGTACCTGCCCTGGGAGTGTTTGATGGGACAGTGCAGAGGGAGCTTTACTCTGTATCTAACCCGTGTTGTACCTGCCCTGGGAGTGTTTGATGGGACAGTGCAGAGGGAGCTTTACTCTGTATCTAACCCGTGCTGTACCTGCCCTGGGAGTGTTTGGTGAGACAGTGTAGAGGGAGCCTTACTCTGTATCTAACCCGTACAGTACCTGCCCTGGGAGTGTTTGATGGGACAGTGCAGAGGGAGCTTTACTCTGTATCTAACCCGTGCTGTACCTGCCCTGGGAGTGTTTGATGGGACAGTGTAGAGGGAGTTTTACACTGTATCTAATCCGTGCTGTACCTGCCCTGGGAGTGTTTGGTGGTGATATCAGGGCCTGAAATGGAGAGTGTTCCAATCACTAGCACTAGCATCCTCTAACTTGAGGGAAAAAAGGTGTCCAATCTTCACAAACCTGAGCAATGGATGAGGTGGTGGGGAGGGGCTGCCGCTACCAATGAACCATTCCCGAGCTTAAAGGGAGTGGAGAAAATTGGAGGGACTTTTCGAGAAAGAAAATTCCTCAGTTCCACTCTCTGCATTAATAGCTGAAGCTGTAATATTTGATACAGAATGGAACACGTCAATGTTTTTTCAACAAATTGGGAATATTGCAATATTTTGTCGTCTGTTTTGTAGTGTCCTGTGGACTGTTTTTACATTACAGAATACAAACTGAGTTTAAACCCATTTTGATGATGGAGAATTAGCTGTAATTGTGCTGCTCTGTCTGTCTCGGTGTATCGCAGTGTCTGGATTTCTCTCAAACTCTGAACTACTATTTCTCTCTGGCCCCTCCTAATTTTCTTTACCCCTGATGCAGCGTGAATGTAGTGCGGTGTTTAACTGAAGCCCCTCGGAATGACTGGAGAAAGAATCATTTACATCGCGCTTTCTCACCCCTCTGAAAACTTTTCAAAACTTTTCACGGGTTACTTTTGAATTGCAAATTGGGGTCACAGGGTAGTATAGATTGGAAGGGGTTTGTAAATGTTAAACACCCATGGGGGTTACGGTTTAATTATGTTGGCGGAAGTACAGTGACATTTTGTGTTGGAAATTATTTCAAATAGTAAGGCCCTCGAAACAGCTGGAAACCGATGAACCCAACTGGGCAGCCCACAGTTTAAAAAAACCTTGCAAACACCGAGCAGAAACCTTTTCCGCCTGGGACAGCGGATAAACCCTGGATGGATACTTGATGAGAGCAGTGACTGAGAGAGGCAAGACTGGAGTTGTGTATGATGTAATCTTGAGCTTGGCCTCATGAACTCTGTGTGGTTTTCTGATCCTGTACATTTTTTGTTTGCCAGCAGTAATTATTTTGTTGTGAAGTTTTGGACATTGTGACTCTTCATGTAAAAGTAGATTTATCAACCTGTTTGCTTTGGTCCCTCCTCCTTCAAACGCCCCCTTCAAACCCATCTCTTTGTACCTTTGATCTCCTCCCTTAACCTGCCCCTCACTTGCTGCTTTCTGACAACTGAAAGTGGGCTGCTTACACTCGCACTGGCCTGTTCCCTGTGGCCTGCTCACTCGAGCAATCTCGGTTCATTCGTGTGATCTCACGCCCTGATTCCTTCTGGAACTTTCAGACTTAATTGTTGGTTAAACTTGCTTTGCAGCCTCATTAAAACTAAGTATCCTGCATTTAAATCCTGGCGGTGGTGCAGAGAAAGCCGTGAGCCGTAGTGCCAGAGCAAAGAATGATTTTATTCACTGGCAAGGCCGGCATTTATTGCCCATCCCTGAGAAGGTGGTGGTGGGACTACCTGAACCACAACTGATACAACAGAGTGACCACTTCAGAGGGCAGTTAAGAGTCAACCGTTGGTGTGGGACTGGAGTCACATATAGGCCCAGACTGGGTGAGGGTGGCAGGTTTCCTTCCCTAAAGGACATTAATGAACCCGTTGGATTTTTTTCGACAGTCCGACAGCTTCATGGTCACTCTTACTGACGCAGGCTTTTTATTTCCAGATTTTTATAAAAACTGAATTCAAATCCTCAAACTACCCTGGTGGGATTTGAACTCCCGTTCTCTAGATTATTGGCCCAGGTCTTTGGATTACAAATCCAATAACATAACCACGACACTGAGGAAACCTGGGCTCTTCAGAAGTGAGTGGGAGGGAAACTTGTATCGAGGTATATAATACAGTGAAGGTAAATCCAGAGCACGGCATCAAGGAATGTTCAGTAAAAAGGGCAAGGATCACTGCTATAAACTTGTCGAAGGAAAATGTCAGGAAGTTTTTCATGTGAAGGCTTGGAATTACCTTTTGTGCTATCGCTGGCACTCTCGTCGCTGAGTCAGAAGGTTCAAGCCGCACTCCAGATACTTAAGCACGTAGTCGATGCTGCCACTCCAGTGCAGTGCTGAAGGAATGCTGCACTGGCGGAGGTGCTGTCATTCGGATGAGATGTTAAGCTGAAGAAGAGCAGGGAGTTCTTCAGGTGTCCTGTCCAATATTCATTTCTCAACCAACATCACTAAAAGAGATGATCTGGATATTTATCTCATGCTGCTATGTGCAAATTGCCTGCTACGTTTGCCTACATAACAGCAGTGACTCCACTTCAGGAAGTACTTCATTGGGTGCAAAGTGCTTTGGGACATCCTGAGATTGCAAAGCAGCTATAGAAGCTCAAGATCTTGCTTTCCTTTTTCTCACGACCTCGGAATGTCCTTAAGTGCTTCACAGTCAATGAAGTACGTCTGAAGTGTAATCACTGTTGTAATGTCGGGAAATGTGGTAGCCAATTTTGCAAACAGCAATGCGATAAAGGATCAGATAATCTTCCTTTGTCATGTTGGTTGAAGGATAAATGTTAGTCAGGGCACCAGGGCAACTGCTCTTTGAACAATGCCATGAAAGAAAAGAGAAAACCTTGAGATTTTTTTATGTCCACCTGAGAGGGCAAAAGACGACACCTCTGACAGTGCAGCACTCCCTCGGTACGGCACTGAAGTGCCAGCCTGGATTATGGGCTCAAGCCACTGGAGTGGGACTTGAACCCGTGACCTTCTGACTCCAAGGCGAGAGTACTACCCACTGAGTCACGGCTAAGACTTGTTTGTGAGGTTCTGAAATTGAATATCATTTATTTTTAAAAGTACACGTGCAGAATGCTACATGGTACATGTGCTCGGTGCATGGGAGCACGCTGCAAGTTTAACGCACTTTGTGTCACTCTATCCTAGTCGAGCATCACTTGGCGTCTAATGTACAAAGAAACCGTTTGGTTCAGCATGACCTGCAAGTGGCCAAGAAGCTGCAAGAGGAGGAGAATAAGAAAGCCCAGGTCCGCCTTCAGAAACACCAGCGAGAGATGTAAGCACTAGAGTGTTTTATAAATTGTAAAATCTAGCTGAATGATTAAGGCAGGAACCACCAAGGTTGGAAAGATTGAGAGCGAGCATAAGCTGTTTAGGTGATGCCAAGTTTGGATTTTGAAAGCCTGTAGATTGTAGGAGAATGGGAATGTTGAGGGAATTAGAACCTTCCCCACCCTCGCAACCACCTCCCTCTTTCTCTCCTCTCTTATCACCCCCCCCCCACCCCGGCCCCAACCCACTCTTCACTCTTGCCTCTGGATTGGCATTTAGAGTACTTCATACTCCAGCATTAATTATTGGGGGAAATTGGCAGATTTGTCCGAAACCTGGGCAGACTCTTGCTTAAGGTGGAACTGAGGAATATGAAGCTCTTCAGCGATGCCTTCTGCAAGTGTCGGTGTGCAACGATTCAAGAGATGGCCCACTGTGGCTCCTGGGGGCGGGCAGTCAATGTGGCCTTGGCAGTATCGCCCACATCCGCAAGAACAAGTGTAAAAATAATTGCACCATCTCCTGGGGTGGTTACAACCGATTCACCAACTGCTTCAACAGAGCACCTCGCATTGCTGCCTCAGAGCTTTCAGCATTCGGAGGCAATTCACATCCAGGCTCGTGGCTCCAATTCGGAATGGTTGTCTTTAACTCTGAATCGAAGGTTACAATCCCAGCCTTCAGCAGTGCAGTGGCTGGGATTTTAAATATATATAAAACCCCTACCCGAGCTCAACTATTTGCGACTGCTCCATATTCCCTGCTCCCTGTTCTGAGTTACTGAGCTTACAGAAGCATTCAGGGCAACAGAGACTATAATCAAGGAGATAATTGTACTTGTATTCATCGTAGTCACAGGATCCCGGCTGGTGTGGGAAATTGTACAAGTTACACTGATGTATTTTGGGGCGAGGGGGGGAGAACATCTTTGAGGTTGGGGTTCAGGCATTTTGTTGAGGCAGTGTCGGGGGGGATCTTTAACCTTTATTTAACCCCAATTGGGTTCATAAAGTGGAGATTCTGAGGGGGCTTGACAGGGTAGATGCTGAGAGGTTGTTTCCCTTGGCTGGAGAGTCTGAAACTAGGGGTCATAGTCTCAGAATAAGGGGTCGGCCATTTAAGACTGAGATGAGGAGGAATTTCTTCACTCCGAGGGATCGTGAATCTTTGGAATTCTGTGCCCCAAAGGGCTGCTGCTGTTGAATCGTTGAGTATATTCAAGGCCGAGATCGATAGAGTTTTGGACTCTAGGGGATCGGGCAGGAAAGTGGAGTTGAGGTCGAAGATCAGCCATGATCTTATTGAATGGCGGAGTAGGCTCGAGGGGCCGTATGGCCGACTCCTGCTCCTAATTCTTATGTTCTTATGAAAGGTTGCTGTGCAAGGGATCAGATCCCATCTGGAGCACTGTGTGCAGTTTTGGCCACCTAATTACAGGAAGGATTTAAAAAAATATTTGTTCTTGGGATGTGGGTGTTGCTGGCAAGACCAGCATTTACTGCCCATCCCTACTTGCCCTTGAGAAGGAAGGCGAAAGATTCAAACCCCATGGGACACGAGTTGTAAATGAAGTTAATAGGAAGGGAAGTCGATCAAAGGGTAATGAAGTTGTAGAATAAATTACCAGGCAAGGACGTAGAAGCAGACATTATAAATGGGGTCGAGCAATTAAACGTGAGTCTGCTGCGAGAAGGGTATGGGTTGTTGGGTCTAATTACCCTTTCCCATTCCTAAATGTGTTGATATCTTTATTTTGCAGGACAAAATTAACAAACGTACAAAATATTTTAATAAACTTTATATTCACAGCTGATGCACAAGACAGCAGGGGGAATAGTGTATAAGAACATAAGAAGTAGGAGCAGGAGTCGGCCATACGACCCTTCGGGCCCGCTCCGCCATTCAATAGGATCATGGCTGATCCGAACCTAGACTCACGTCCACTTCCCTGCCCGCTCCCCATAACCCTTCATTCCCTTATCAGTGAGGAAACTGTCTATCTCCGTTTTAAATGTATTTAATGTCGCAGCTTCCACAGCTCTCTGAGGTAATCAGGAAATCAAAAGGCTGGGTGTGAGAGATGCAGGATTCCTACAAATGGGCATTGAGGGCTAAGGAGAGTATGTGGAAGAGTGTTTCAGCAACCTCGTTGCATATCAAACAACCTTTTTAACCGCGCTTCATTGGGCTCCCTGTGGGGACAGAGAACCTTTTAAAAGACCAGCTCTCCATTAAAAGACCCAATTTGTTCTGGCGTCCTGCTTTATGAAGCTGCAGCAGTTCTGATGGGATTTGCCCTGGAGTATGATTTGTGTGTCGTCGTTCGCTGAGTTTTGCCTGGATTTTTCTCTTGCCCAGCCACCTGAAATGCTTATACAAAAGCAAAATACTGCGGATGCTGGAAATCTGAAATAACTGAAAATGCTGGAAATACTCAGCAGGCCAGGCAGCATCCGTGGAGAGAGAAACCGAGTTAACGTTTCAGGTCTGGGACTGAAGAAGGGTCACAGACCGGAAACGTTGACTCTGCTTCTCTCTCCACGGATACTGACTGGCCTGCTGAGTATTTCCAGCATTTTCTGCTGTTATTTCACCTCCAATGCTTGTTGTGTTGCAGGGAGCGTCGTGACAACCAGATGGCAAAGGTGATTCAGGATGAGCTGGCCCTGGAAAATGAGAAAAGGCGACGCCAGGAGGAGAAGGATGAGGTAGGAATCCGTGGAGCGGCAGTCACTTTCCCATCCTCCAGTATTCTGCTGCCCGAGCAGCGCAATGGGGAGAGAGCAGGGCACTGAGATTAGTTCTGGATTGCTCCAGCAATGTTCTCGAAGGCTGTGTAAAATGCAGTGGAGCACGGGAAGATGTATAAAATGAAATAGAATGAGGGAGATGATGAATTTCTGAACCAGCTGTATAAAATTCACACTGAATTAGCCTTAGTCTTCCTGCTAAAGTCTCTTTAACTTAGTACGTTTTTTGCTTTCATAAAGCTAAATATTCTCCCAGTTTTCAGCCCTAGATTGGAATGCAAACCCGTGATTGATTTTGTGTGCGATTGTAAATGACGGATGACTTGGGGTGGTGATTCATGGTTCAAATCCACTTCGTCTATTGCTGTTTATAAGTCAAGCATACTCTTATTTTATGTTGCATGCTGTAATCTGCTGCAATGTGCCATTCAGAGTGTGTTGGGTATAAATGATTGCACTTTCGGTAATTGGCACGCACGCACAGCCACAATTAATACTGTGCTCAGTCAGACTGTCCTTTAGATTAGCTCCTTCACTCGCTGTAATTGGCTTTGCTTCTCTCTCTTCCCCCATCCCTCTTCTGAATGTGCAGGTGGGACGAGTCCCAGAACAGGGCGGGTAAACATGATTTGGACCATGGAGGGTAAACGCCAACACGAACCGCTTGGGCCGAACGGCCTGTTTCCATGTTGTAACTTCCATCTATTTCCAGATGTTAAGCCTTCCAGTACCTTGTCCAAGTGGCTGTTCATGTTTAAAGCCTGGACAGTGAGTGTCAGCAGGCAATTCAACTGTGGTGGGCATCACACCTGAGCCTGGTCTTGTTTCTTACCCAATATCCACTTACACTTTTAGCAAGAATTACTGGTTCGCAACCGATATCCACTCTCTAGTTTTCCTGCCGCTAGCCCAGGGAGCAGTGGCCAGTGCTACCCCTACAGCCACACTACTTTGCTCAACCTTGGATTAACCAGCGATCATCCTGGCTTGTATTGCTCAGTTATTTATTAGGCAGCGCATTTAACAACCAAGCCATCAGGAAATAATTGTCAGCATTTTGCCATCTCTCTATGAAGAATGTTACACATTTTATGATCATAGAATGACACAGCAAAGAAGGAGGCCATTGGGCCCACCGTGCCTGTGCTGGCTCTTTGCAAGAGCTCTCCAATTAGTCCCACTCCCCCTGCTCTTTCCCCAGAGCCCTGCCAATTGTTCCTTTTCAAGTATATAACCAGTGAATGGAATTTCCCTTGTTTTGTACTGTGATCACTTCATCTCGCCTTCAACTTGGAGGCTGAGCAAGTGTTATTGAAAGAACAAATAGAAGTCGGTCTGTCTAGTTACTGTGCTCAGATTATTCCTGCATTGGTGTGCAAACCTACACAATCTTCAGATGTGCACTTCCACATTTGTATCAAGGCATCTAATTGTAGGTTCTTTCCATTTGTTATTGAGGGTACTCAATAGAAAGGACAATTCTGCATTGATGTCAGCTGTTGAAAATCCAGCCTATCTCCATGATAGCTGATCAACTTGGGGAGGAAGGCAGCCGTCTTTACCCCATCTGGATTTTCCAAAGCAAGGCAGCAGAGCTTTAATGAAAACTATTCCAGCCTTCCAGTACCTCCAGCCTAGGGCAACCTATTCATAGTCAATAGGTAGAAATTCTGACCGCTGGTCCCTCCTAACTTGCTCTACCTGCTGTAGCTCACTCTGTAGCTATCTTACTCGCTCATTCAATTAATTCTTGTGATCTCCATGGCTCTGTGTTCTCTCCCATCTTCGTAGCAATGACGTAGCTGCTGGCATTTTCCGTTTGTCTCACAACGTTGAATGCTTCTTCGAGGAAGCTCAGTGAAGCACTGTGCAGTACGCAGCCTGTAAATTATAAATATCCGGAGAAGCCCTCCTCCGTACTCCATCTGTTCACACCCCTGCGAGCAGTCCTTCCCCTTAATAAAAAAAAGTCCAAACATTTACTTCTCACCACGCTGTGTAAATACCCCGTTATTACTTTAATGCTCAGTTACCTAGCAACACGTTAGGCGAACATTGGAAATGATGGGTTTCTTTTCCCTGGTACTACAAGTGTCGGAAGCAAAGATGCCTGGCAGAACATCAAGGATATAATTACAGCTTTTTGCAATTTAACGTTACGGTTTTAAGTGATTTATTTAAGGGGCTTTGTAAAGTGATTTTGCTGCTTCTGTATTAATTAAATCTACGGGTGGTGCAAATGTTGGAGGATAGTTTGACCAGGAGTCGTCTTCTGGGCTTCACTGAGGCGTTCTTATCAGCTGCAGCAAGCAGGTAGATTATACTGATGTTCTTGTAGACCTCTACTGCTTCAATATTCTCCGCCTCCCTCCTGGCAGCCCTGGTTTGAGCTGAACGTATGGGTCCACAGGTATCACTCTCCTTCCGGCACCTCACTCCAGGGTCATGAGCGTCGGGACAGTCCGATTGTTCAACCATGGGAAATATCACAGTCCAGCCTAATCCTGTCCAAGCCCAACATCCAAACGCAGACTTTTATTTCCTGCTCGGGATGTGAGTGTTGCTTTTTTATTTTTAGGAACATAGGAACAGGAGGAGGCCATTCAGCCCCTCGAGCCTGTTCCGCCATTCAATCAGATCATGGCTGATCTGTGACCTAACTCCATATACCCGCCTTTGCCCCTTATCCCTTAATACCCTTCATTCTTTCATTCATTATTGAAGCTGTGGCATTCCTTCTGTGTGTGGCTCAGTGCCATCCCACACAGTGCATTGACCCACCCAGATTCTTTGCTGGGGTACAGTTCCTTTTATGCTGGGCATCTTCAGCTTCCTTGTCCAAGTGGGCAGTGTTGGTGTTTAATCCTCGACAGGCAGGCTACTCATGAGTAAGGGCCAGATCAGGGGAACACGATCCTGTCCTCTCCCATGTATACACACTATTCAGCATGGGTCGCTGGGCTGCTCCAGTCCAGGCACTGAGGCCAGTTATGTTCCAACTACCAGGTTAGCTGAGATACCAACTCAGCGCTGTCCGGATCCGGACTTTCCTGATCTGGGTGGGGGGCGAAGGCACAAGCAAGCATTTTTGTTTTGTATGATGGGACGTTTCCTTCATTCAATATGGTTTCAAGTGTCTCGGAAAATCAGTAGAAGTAGAATCAGTTTGGGTGGAGCTAAGAAACATTAAGGGGCAGAAAACATTGGTGGGAGTTGTTTATAGGCCCCCAAACAGTAGTTGTAATGTAGGTCAGAGTATAAATCAGGAAATTAGAGGCACATGTAACAATGGTAATACAGTAATCATGGAGGACTTTAATCTACATATAGACTGGGCAAGCCAGATTTGCAGTAATAGTGTGGAGGACGAGTTCATAGAACGTATACAAGATAGTTTTCTAGATCAGTATGTGAGGAACCAACTAGGGAACAGGCTATTTTAGATCTAGTATTGTGCAATGAGAAAGGGTTAATTAATAACCTTGTAGTAAAGGGACCTTTAGGGAAGAGTGACCATAATATGATAGAATTTTATATTGGGCTGGATTTTCCGATTGGAGGCTTCCTGCGTGCGGATGCCTCCGATCGGGAAAAATCTACGAACTTACCTGCTAGCTCCGTAGGTCCCGACACTTCCGCTCCTGGGCCTCTCCTGGTGTGCGCGCGCGTAGAGGCCCAGGTATCCCAGGGGCACATGCAGTTCGCAAGTGTCCCTGGGATCACGTGGGCCATGGGGAACCAATCAAAGAACGGAATCCCCCTGCACACTTTTGACCGGTCTCTCCGCATAGACCTGTCAAAAGTATGAATGAGGATCACTCAAAAAACACACTCAAACATTAAATACATTTTTAAAAAATCACGTATTTAAAATTAGTTAAAGTTACATTAAATTAAATATTTTAAACAAAAATTTATTTTTTGAAAAAATTAATTAGAAGTTTTTTACGGGGCTAAAAATAAACTTTTTTAAAAAGTATTTTTAAATTATAAATGAGTGGGGGGGAAAAATTGTTACTTTTTTAAACTCTTTTGCTGGTAAAAGCAGGCTTTACTCCTGCTTTTACCAGGCGTAGGATTTTTAAAGGTTTTCAGTGGGCGGAGATTGTGCAGAAAGCGGAACTCTCCATCCGCAGAGGCCCTTCTCCTGGGCAGGCGGAGGATCTGTCGAGAGGATTCTTGACAGATCGGAAGTGCCGGTTTTCAGCGCATGCGCTTCGCATGCCTGAAACCGGCACTTGTGAGGCCCCTACGGGTGTGTACACACCTCGTACACACCCGTGGGGGTCGGAAAATACAGGCCATTGAGTTTGAAAGTGATTAAGTCTGAAACTAGGGTCTTAAATCTAAACAAAGCAAACTATGTAGGTATGAGGGGTGAGTTAGCTAAGGTAGATTGGGAAACTACATTAAAAGGCATGACGATAGAGAAGCAATGGCTAGCCTTTAAAGAATTAATACGTAATTTACAACAAATGTACATTCCTTTTAGGCACAAAAACCCCACAGGAGAAGTGGTCCAACCGTGGCTAACGAGAAATTAAAGATAGTATTAGATCAAAGGTAGAGGCTTTTAATGTTGCCAAAAGGAGTAATAAGCCTGAGGATTGGGAGGATTTTAGAATTCAGCAAAGGAGGACCAAGAAATTGATAAGGAAAGAGAAAAAAGAATATGGGAGTAAATTAGCAAGAGACATAAAAACAGATTGTAAATGTTTCTACCGGTATGTAAATAAGAAGAGATTAGTGAAAGTAAACGTGGGCCCATTAGAGGCAGAGACAGGAGAAATTAGGAAATGGCAGATACATTAAACAAATACTTTGTATCTGTCTGCACGGTAGAAGACACAGAGAACATTCCGGAAATAATGGGGAACCAAGGGTCTAGAGAGAATGAGTAACTTAAGTAAAGATATAGTGCTGGAGAAATTAATGGGACTAAGGGGCGACAAATTCCCTGGACCTGACGACCTGCATCCTAGGGTTTTAAAAGAGGTAGCTGCAGAGATAGTGGATGCGCTGGTATTAATCTTTCAGAATTCCCTAGATTCTAGAACAGTCCCCAAGGATTGGAAGGTAGCAAACATAACCCCGCTATTTAAGAAAGGAGGAAGAGGAAAAAATGGGGAACTATAGGCCCGTTAGCCTGACATCAGTAGCAGGCAAAATGCTAGAATCTATTATTGGGGACGTGGTAACAGGGCACTTAGAAAATCATAATATGATTAGGCAGAGTCAGCATGGTTTTATGAAAAGGAAATCGTGTTTGACAAATCTGTTAAAGTTTTTTGAAGATGTAACTAGTAGGATGGATAAAGGGGAACCAGTGGATGTAGTGTATTTGGATTTTCAAAAAGCATTCGATAAGGTGCCACACAAGAGGTTATTATACAAAATTAGGACTCATGGGATTGGGGGTAATATGGATTGAGGATTGGTTAATGGACAGAAAACAGAGTAGGAATAAACGGGACTTTTTCGGGTTGGCAGGCTGTAACTAGTGGGGTACAGCAAGGATCTGTGCTTGGGCCTCAGCTATTTACAATCTATATTAATGACTTAGATGAAGGGACTGAGTGTAACGTATCCAAGTTTGCTGATGATACAAAGTTAGGTGGGAAAGTGAGCTGAGAGGAAGATGCAAAGAGGCTGCAGCGAGATATAGACAGGTTGACTAAGTGGGCAAGAACAGGCAAATGGAATAGAACGTGGGGAGCTGTGAAGTTATCCACTTTGCTAGGAAAAACAAAAAAGCAGAATATTTTTTGAATGGTGAGAGATTGGGAAAAGTTGAGGGACCTGGGTGTCCTTGTACATGAATCACTGAAAGTTAACATGCAGGTACAGCAAGCAATTAGGAAAGCAAATGGTATGTTAGTTTTTGTTACAAAGGGATTAGAGTATAAGAGTAAAGAAGTCTTACTACAATTATACAGGGCATTGGTGAGACCACACCTGGAGTACTGTGTACAGTTCTGGTCTCCTTACCTAAGGAAAGACATACTTGCCTTAGAGGGAGTGCAACACGGTGGCATAGTGGTTAGCACTGGTGCCTCACAGCGCCAGAGACCCGGGTTCAAATCTGACCTCGGGTGACTGTCTGTGTGGAGTTTGCACATTCTCCCCGTGTCTGCGTGGGTTTCCTCCGGGTGCTCCGGTTTCCTCCCACTGTCCAAAAATGTGCGGGTTAGGTTGATTTGGCTATGATAAATTGACCCTTAGTGTTAGGGGGGGATTAAATATGTGGGGTTATGGGGATAGGATGGGATATGTTAGGGGGAATTAAATACGTGGGGTTACGGGGGTCGGGTGGGATATGTGTACTGTGGGGATTAAAGCAGGGACAGGGTACTGGATTTGAATGATTTGAATGATCAGCCATGATCGTATTGAATGGTGGTGCAGGCTCGACGGGCCGAATGGCCTACTCCTGCTCCTAGATTCTATGTTTCTATGGTTCCTGGGATGAGGGGATTGCCCTATGGGGAGAGATGGAGTAGACTAGGCCTATATTCTTTTGAGTTTAGAAGAATGAGAGGTGATCTAATTGAAACATATAAAATTCTTAAGTGGCTTGACAGGGTTAATGTTGAGAAAATGTTTCCCCTGGCTGGGGAATCTAGAACACGGGGTCACAAGTTTCAGAATAAGGGGTCGGCCATTTAGGACTGAGGTGAGGAGAAATTTCTTCACTTAAAGGGTTGTGAATCTTTGGAATTCTCTACCCCAGAGGGCTGTGGATGCTCAGTCGTTGAGTATATTCAAGACCGGTCGATAAATTTTGGGGAATCAAGGGGTATGGGGATAGTGCAGGAAGGTGGAGTTGAGGTAGATGATCAGCCATGATCTTATTGAATGGCGGAGCAGGCTCAAAGGGCCAAATGGCCTACTCCTGCTTCTAATTCTTATGTTATTATGTCTCTTTCTAAATATCTTCACGTAGGCCATTGCTCGTAAACTCCAAGAGAAGGAAGAGAAGCTAAGACGGAAACATCATCAGGAGGTGATAGGTCGTGAACCGTATGATGCTGTCTTCGAAGAAAATGGAGGTAATGCTGCAAAACACACTCTGGTGATTGATATAAAAAGGAGTGGTGGGCATTACTATGGTGGGTGAAACACTACGTTAAAGGGAAAGGTTAATTCAACCCACGAGAACATCTTCAACTTGCTGAATTGGAGCTTCCTGCGGATCCAGCTATGGGATCCACTGTGGTAATCCAAGATTGTGGTTTGTTTTCGGAGAGAATTGATTGGAATTGGAAATGGAAAAGCCCATTTACAAGTAGCTGTAGAAGGGAATGAGGAGAAAAGTGTAAGCTGGATTAGTTCAAACAGCACAATGTCTCAGGGTGACTTCATGGTGGTGGGCCTTGCCATGGAAACCAGCAGTTGGTGCTGGGCTTGTTCAGTGAGGTATGTGGTGGTGGCACTGTGGGTGAGTGGCTGGCTCGTAGCTCCGAGCGCGCTCGTTGGATGGTGGGCCTGTGGAACTCTTGGTCTGGTGTTGGTGGTTTGTGGCGGTGATACGTGCTTGGTGATGGGTCTCCGGTGGAAATCGGCAAATGATTGTAGTTCTGAGAAAATCACGGCTGCTCAGTTCAACACAAACTGCATGTTGAGTTTTCCGAAGATCACGATGATTGGAAGCTTCCGGAAAAGTCTTGATACTGCAATTCTTCTGTCCTGTCAGCTACACCGACCAGCCTGCGCTCTTCCTGATTTGTCGTTTCTATCCTGCTTTGTGTCTTTTCTTTTCTGCAGTGTTGAATTTTACTTCATCTCCTGTTTCAGTTATTGCCGTGTCGTTTGCTGGCTTGTGTTGCTGCAGCCCCACCACCCACTCTTAGCCGTTCCCTGTCTGTACAGCGCACCCAAAGCTGGACGTTCTCAGCGAGGAATCAGCATGCGAGTAAACCTGAGACAGTTACACAATTGTTCATCCAGCTCTGCCCAGATAGTAAATGCCCAGGGTCAGACAGGGCAGGAAAGTTCCTCGATTTGATTCTCACTCAGAGCTGAGTTAGCTGATAACAGCCAGGGCAGGGCAATTGACCCCAGAGCTCAGGAGTGGGAAATTGATCCTGGATTCCCGATCCTGGATTCCCGATCCTGGATTCCCGATCCTGGCCACTATCCTGTGACACAGCTGCAGAGTCTCCTTCCACTTGATTTACTATTTCTGATTTATGTACACAGATCACTAAAATGTAGTGGCCAGGTACAAAAAATTAATCAAAAAGGCTAATGGAATGTTAGTATAGAGTATAAAGGGAAGGAAGTTTTGCTACAGCTAGACAAAGCCCTGGTTAGACCACATCTAGAGTACTGTGTACAGTTCTGGGCACCGCACTGCAGAAAGGATATATTGACCTTGAACGTAGGAACAGGAGGCGGCCATTCTGCCCCTCGAGCCTGTTCCGCCATCCAATGGGATCATGGCTGATCTGCGACCTAACTCCATATACCCGCCTTTGGCCCATATCCCTTAATACCTTTGGTTAGCAGAAAGCTATCAATCTCCGATTTAAAATTAACAATTGATCTAGCATCAATTGCCGTTTACGGAAGAGAGTTCCAAACTTCTACTACCCTTTGTGTGTAGAAGTGTTTCCTAATTTCACTCCTGAAAGGTCTGGCTCTAATTTTTAGACTACGCCCCCTAGTCCTAGACTCCCCAACCGGCGGAAATAGTTTCTCTCTATCTACCCGATCAGTTCCCCTTAATATCCTGAAAACTTCGATCCGATCACCCCTTAACCTTCTAAATTCTAGTGAATACAACCCTAATTTGTGTAATCGCTCTTCGTAACTTAATCCTTGAAGTCCGGGTATCATTCTGGTAAACCTATGCTGCCCTCCCTTCAAGGCCAATATATCCTTCCTAAGGTGTGGTGCCCAGAACTGCTCACAGTGCTCCAGGTGTGGTCTAATCAGGGCTTTGTATAGCTGCAGCATAACTTCTACCCCATGTATTGTAATCCTCTAGATATAAAGGCCAGCATTCCATTAGCCTTTTTTGATTATTTTCTGTACCTGTTCATGACATTTTAATGATCTATGTACCTGGACCCCCAAGTCTCTTTGGACATCCACTGTTTTTAGCTTTTCACCATTTAGAAAGTACCCTGTTCTATCCTTTTTAGGTCCAAAGTGGATAACCTCACATTTGCCTACATTGAAATCCATTTGTCACAGTTTTGCCCATTCACTTAATCTGTCGATATCCCTTTGTAATTTTATGCTTTCATCTACACTGCCTACAATTCCACCTATCTTTGTGTCATCGGCAAATTTGGATATATGACTTTCTATGCCCTCATCTAAGTTGATGATAAATACTGTGAATAGTTCAGGCCCCAACACAGATCCCTGTGGGACACCACTAGTCACCTCCTGCCAATTTGAGTACCTGCCCATTATCCCTACTGCCTGTCTCCTGCCGCTCAGCCAATTTCCTAACCAGGTTAATAATTTGCCCTCAATTCCATGGGCTTCTACCTTAGTTAACAGTTTCTTATGTGGGACTTTATCAAATGCCTTCTGGAAGTCCATATAAAGACATTCCCCTGTCCACTACTTTAGTCACCTCTTCAAAAAATTCAATCAGGTTTGTCAGGCATGACCTGTCTTTCACAAATCCATGCTGGCTCTCTCTGATCAACTGAAAATTTTCAAGCTGTTCAGTCACCCTGTCCTTGGAAGGAGTGCAGCGCAGATTCACCAGAATGTTACCAGGGCTCCAAGGGTTAGATTATGAGGAGATAACACATAAACTAGGCTTGTATTCCCTGGAATATAGAGGTTAAGGGGTGATTTGATTGATGTTTTTAGAATTTTGAAAGGAATTGATCGGGTGGATAGAGAGAAACTTTTCCCACTGGTGGGGGAGTCTAGGACAAGGGGACAGAACCTTAAAATCAGAGCCAGACCTTTCAGGAGAGAAGTTAGGAAACACTTCTTCACACAAAGTGTGGTAGATGTGTGGAACTGTCTCCCACAAAAACCAGTAGATGCTAGCTCAATTAATTTTAAATTTAAGAACGATAGATTTTTGCTAGACAAGGGTATAAAAGGATATGGAGCCAAGGCAGGTGGATGGAGTTAATATACAGATCAGTCATGATCCCATTGAATGGCGAAACAGGGTTGAGGGGCTGAACGGCCGCCTCCTGTTCCTATGCCTCTTATCTAAGTGTATAGTGGATTGCCATCTGGTGCTGTCCTTTCAAGGATCCACACTTGAAATATTCAATAGAGCTGTAGGCCTCGACCACCTGTCAACTAGCCCAGTTAGTTTGCGCCCTCTGACTTCACCGTCTACTAACTCTGACCACAGCTTTGATGTGTACCAGGCTGTTATTGACCGAGCCTGCGTGCTGCTTTGTACCTTCTGTACAGTTCCATGTCTAATGTGGGGCTTAATCCACCCAACTGCCAGTGCAGTGCTGCGTATGACCCATACGTTTCCAAAATTAGCGCCAAGATTTGGATGATTGGAGGGGAAATGAAAAGTAGGCACTTTTAAAGGGATACGATCATTTACCCGCATGGCTTTCTGTGAGTGTGTCCTGCAGGTTTGTGTTTTAACATTCAGTCGCTCTGTTAATGTTTCATCCTTGTTTTATTTTGTGTCTAACATTTACTAACCGGTTTTCGTATCCTGTTGTGTCCACGTGCACCTCAGACCACATGAAAAGCAGGGTGCACAAACACAATAGAAACAGCAGGCTTGGAAGTGGCTCCCATAGAAGCAGAGATTTAAGGTACAAAAGGGACAGTCAGCTGAAGGGTGCTGCAGCAGAACCGAGTTCAAAATCTCGAGTCGACGACGGGGCCACTGAGCCAGCTATGCGCGGTTCCAACAAGAAGTTCCGTTGTTCAGAAACTGAGTGGGACGACAATTATCCGGACACTGGCAGGAGGAAGCATGAGAGCCGCCCTCCCAAGAAGGAGGCGCCACAGAGACCTCCTCCGCCTGTCCTGCACGCCACCTCTGAGGCTGCCTCCAGCTACTACATTGAGGGCGCTCGGCCCAAGGTCTTTGATGTTAGGGATAAGTGTCGCGACTCGTCTGAGCGTGACGCTCACCGCCAGAAGCGCGTGGCAGGAGAGCTACGTGACCGTAGCCCCGAAACCCTTGGGGCTTGCGCCCTCGATCCCGAGGAGCTCCTGGAAAGAGAGCACGAACACGGAGAAGACGATATGACAAGGATGGAACGGCGCCGCACATCACGTTCACGGTCACCTGACCCGCGGGACGGGGGCAGCAACTGCCAGGAACAAGGTAGCGACTTTCATTTTCGTTTAAATATCCGTTCAGAATCTGCAAAATTCCCCTCCGTTGTCTCCAGCCTTGTGCTCCAGAATGAATGGAGAGGACAACTTTGATGAAGGAAGGTGACTTCCTAGAAGTGCAGCCAGTGGTTGGACACCCTGTCTGACGGCACGTGTGGTGAGGTTAAACTGCTTTTGGTAAACCTGTGGCTAACGCTGTATTGGGGTGGTCTCCGGGACCTACAGGCAGAGATTGGTGTGGGGAGAAAGGCTCTCTTCTGGTTGGAAATCCGGTCAGTTGGCAGAGTAGCAGAGTGAAATTGGTCGCCATCGTGGTGCAGAACCCGACGAGTGTTTTCAGCACCCCCTTGGCATTTCGGAAGTGTAGTCACTTTCGTGATGTAAGAAACTGTAAAAGGGCAATAACTAGCTCTTTGTCCATTCCTCAGGCCATTAGTAAACGATTTGGCAGGACCCATGACCCCAGGGCAAATCCTGCATGCAGTTGCCACCCTACAATTTTCCTGTTCTGTTAAAATGGATGGGGAGAGTGAGGGTCGGGGGTTTGGTGGGGGGGCGGGGGAGGGGTGTAATCTGGGCTGTCCGCTCACAAGGGAGATTGCAGGCCAAGAGCTCCCATTGTGAGTTTCTTAGCGTATCTGGGGAATTTCATCTCACTTGCTTGAACCAGCAGATCCCAGGCAGTCTCTGTGTATCCAACTGGAGTGATGGTGTTTAACCTGCTCATTCTTGGTTTAATGCCAGCAAGGTTTAGGGGGCTGATATTGTGGCATCCTTGGTGCTTGATGCCCACTCGACTAGCCAGAGAAAGACATGCACAACAAATGGGATATGGGAAATAACAACAGAAAACGCTGGAAAAACTCAGCAGGCCAGGCAGCATCCGTGGAGAGAGAAAGAGAGTTAACGTTTCAGGTCGATGACCTTTCATCAGAATGGGATATGGGGATCGGGCAGGAAAGCGGAGTTGAGGTAGAAGATCAGCCATGATCTTATTCAATGGCGGAGCAGGGTCGAAGGGTCGTATGGCCGACTCCTGCTCCTACTTATGTTAATGCTGTTAGAAAGCTAATCAGCCCCTCTCAGAAAAACCTATCTTAAACCTTTTTCAGAGTGCTGGGACATGTTGCCTTGAAGCTACACTTGTATCTCTCCGACCACTCGCTCCTTGAGACCCTGCAGTCTGGTTGCTGCCCTGCTTATAGCAGAGACTACTCTGCTGAAAGTCATCAATGATGTGAAGCATGGATGTCTGTCCTTTCTACTCCTTCTCCGTGGCTTTGATGCTGTTGATCATTCTGCCTTTCTCCACTCTCTCTCGGCTCTGCCTTTCTCCACTCTCTCTTGGCTCTGCCTTTCTCCACTCTCTCTCGGCTCTGCCTTTCTCCACTCTCTCTCGGCTCTGCCTTTCTCCACTCTCTCTTGGCTCTGCCTTTCTCCACTCTCTCTTGGCTCTGCCTTTCTCCACTCTCTCTTGGCTCTGCCTTTCTCCACTCTCTCTCGGCTCTGCCTTTCTCCACTCTCTCTCGGCTCTGCCTTTCTCCACTCTCTCTCGGCTCTGCCTTTCTCCACTCTCTCTCTCGGCTCTGCCTTTCTCCACTCTCTCTCGGCTCTGCCTTTCTCCACTCTCTCTCTCGGCTCTGCCTTTCTCCACTCTCTCTCGGCTCTGCCTTTCTCCACTCTCTCTCTCGGCTCTGCCTTTCTCCACTCTCTCTCGGCTCTGCCTTTCTCCACTCTCTCTCTCGGCTCTGCCTTTCTCCACTCTCTCTCGGCTCTGCCTTTCTCCACTCTCTCTCTCGGCTCTGCCTTTCTCCACTCTCTCTCGGCTCTGCCTTTCTCCACTCTCTCTCTCGGCTCTGCCTTTCTCCACTCTCTCTCGGCTCTGCCTTTCTCCACTCTCTCTCTCGGCTCTGCCTTTCTCCACTCTCTCTCGGCTCTGCCTTTCTCCACTCTCTCTCTCGGCTCTGCCTTTCTCCACTCTCTCTCGGCTCTGCCTTTCTCCACTCTCTCTCTCGGCTCTGCCTTTCTCCACTCTCTCTCGGCTCTGCCTTTCTCCACTCTCTCTCGGCTCTGCCTTTCTTCACTCTCTCTCGGCTCTGCCTTTCTCCACTCTCTCTCGGCTCTGCCTTTCTTCACTCTCTCTCGGCTCTGCCTTTCTCCACTCTCTCTCGGCTCTGCCTTTCTCCACTCTCTCTCGGCTCTGCCTTTCTCCACTCTCTCTTGGCTCTGCCTTTCTCCACTCTCTCTCTTGGCTCTGCCTTTCTCCACTCTCTCTCGGCTCTGCCTTTCTCCACTCTCTCTCTCGGCTCTGCCTTTCTCCACTCTCTCTCGGCTCTGCCTTTCTCCACTCTCTCTCTCGGCTCTGCCTTTCTCCACTCTCTCTCTCGGCTCTGCCTTTCTCCACTCTCTCTCGGCTCTGCCTTTCTCCACTCTCTCTCGGCTCTGCCTTTCTCCACTCTCTCTCTCGGCTCTGCCTTTCTCCACTCTCTCTCTCGGCTCTGCCTTTCTCCACTCTCTCTCGGCTCTGCCTTTCTCCACTCTCTCTCGGCTCTGCCTTTCTCCACTCTCTCTCGGCTCTGCCTTTCTCCACTCTCTCTCGGCTCTGCCTTTCTCCACTCTCTCTCGGCTCTGCCTTTCTCCACTCTCTCTCTCGGCTCTGCCTTTCTCCACTCTCTCTCTCGGCTCTGCCTTTCTCCACTCTCTCTCGGCTCTGCCTTTCTCCACTCTCTCTCGGCTCTGCCTTTCTCCACTCTCTCTCGGCTCTGCTGTCTTGTCTATGCGGCGCTGCTTTCTCCTGGTTCCACCTGGACTTGTCTTGCCTCTCCCAGTGTTTTCTGCTCCTTTCCGCAGTAACCACCAGTGCACCAAGGGCTCCATCCTCGGTCCCTTCCTCTTTGCCTGACTATGTCACATTAGCTTCCATATGTAAGCCGGCTACACTCTGGTTCGCCATACTTTGTCCATTTTAATTCCAAGACTATCACTCGACTCTGTGACTGTCTGCCTGACATCAAGTTTGGATGTCAAGTTTCCTTTAACTCAATCTAGACAAATTGAAGCTACCTTTTTGTCTCCTATGTATGTCAGCGTGGCTCAGTGGGTAGCACCCTCGCCTCTGAGTTGGAAAATTGTGGGTTCAAGCCCCACTCCAGAGACTTGAGCACAAAAATCTAGGCTGACACTCCCAGTGCAGGACTGAGGGAGCGCCGCACTGTCGGAGGTGCCGTCTTTTGGATGAGACGTTAAACTGAGGCCCTGTCTGCTCTCTCAGGTGGATGTAAAATATGCTATGGCACTATTTCGAAGACGAGCAGGGGAGTTCTGGGCAATATTTATTCCTCAATTATTCCTCAATCAACATCACTAAAACAGATTACAGTATCTGGTCATTATCACATTGCTGTTTGTGGGAGCTTACTGTGCGCAAATTGGCTGCTGCGTTTCCCACATTACAACAGTGACTGCACTACTGCTTGATTTGGAACTTCGTTTTCTTCCCTTCCATCTCTTCTGTCACCACGACGGCCTTTATTGACCTTTTAAACATTGCCCACTGCGACCCCTTACCTCTTGCCCCCACTCCTGCCGGGTCTAATTTATACCCGAATCACTGTGAGGCTCAGCTTTTCCGGTGTTCTCCGAGCCAGCCTCTCTACTTCCACTCTGCGTAAATTGCAACTGGTTCAGAATGCTGCTGCCCATGACCTTGCCTGTTTAAAGGTCGATACCTCCATCTCCCCAATTCTCGCTGATTTCCCTGTGCTCCTCCATGTCAATTTCAGAATCCTTGTCCTTGCATTCAGATGCCTCCACGACCTTGTTCCGTCTGACCTCAGTGACCTCCCTCCCTCCGCTCCGTGTCCCTGCTCGTACCCTTTGTGGTGGACTGTTTATTCTCTGTCCTCTCATCTCCACTAACGATGACTAGCTGCCCTGTCTCTCTCTCCGAATTCCTACCCTAAATCCCTCTGCCACACCTTCGCCCATCCTGCTTTCAAATGTCTTCTCAGAACTTTGTTCTTTTTTGGTCCCGTGCCCTAATTCCATCTCCCAGTTTCTCAATCGGTTTCTGATTTGTCCTTCCCCACACCAGCATGCATTGCCTCTGAGGGGCTCGATGCAAATGCGAGTGTTCATTGCAGTGTCCTTATTGGGGAGGGGGAAAGCCCATTGTAATTTGTCAGTGATCTTGTGCCCCTTCAAGCAATCCTATAAGGCATGAATACTTAAATAAACGCCACAAAGATTAAGCTTTTGTGACCAGCACTTCAGTGGTTAATGATGCAAGTTGCTGCCATCATCCTGCTGTTGAGTTTTCTGAAGCTCACTGGCGACCTCCAGTGGCAGGAAATGGATCCTTTTGCTCATTTTATTCTGAGCGAAGAGTTCAATGGCTGAACACTGTCTTTAACACTCCCCTTTACCTCGATATAATTCAAACGGTCGACAATGGTACAAGTGTCAGCCTTGGCTCAGTGGGTAGCACTCTCCTCTCCGAGTCAGAAGGTCGTGGGTTCAATTCCCACTCCAGAGACTTGAGCATCAAATCTCATTGGCACTTCAGTGCGTACTGAGGGAGCGCTGCACTCTCGGAGGGGCGGTACTGAGGGAGGGCTGCACTCTCGGAGGGGCGGTACTGAGGGAGGGCTGCACTGTCGGAGGGGCGGTACTGAGGGAGGGCTGCACTCTCGGAGGGGCAGTACTGAGGGAGCGCCGCACTGTCGGAGGGGCAGTACTGAGGGAGCGCCGCACTGTCGGAGGGGCAGTACTGAGGGAGGGCTGCACTCTCGGAGGGGCAGTACTGAGGGAGCGCCGCACTGTCGGAGGGGCGGAACTGAGGGAGGGCTGCACTCTCGGAGGGGCAGTACTGAGGGAGCGCCGCACTGTCGGAGGGGCAGTACTGAGGGAGCGCCGCACTGTCGGAGGGGCAGTACTGAGGGAGGGCTGCACTGTCGGAGGGGCAGTACTGAGGGAGCGCTGCACTGTAGGAGGGGTAGTACTGAGGGAGCGCTGCACTGTCGGAGGGGCAGTACGGAGGGAGGGCTGCACTGTCGGAGGGGCAGTACTGAGGGAGGGCTGCACTGTCGGAGGGGCAGTACTGAGGGAGCGCTGCACTGTAGGAGGGGTAGTACTGAGGGAGCGCTGCACTGTTGGAGGGGCAGTACGGAGGGAGAGCTGCACTGTCGGAGGGGCAGTACTGAGGGAGCGCCGCACTGTCGGAGGGGCAGTACTGAGGGAGCGCCGCACTGTCGGAGGGGTAGTACTGAGGGAGCGCCGCACTGTCGGAGGGGCAGTACTGAGGGAGCGCTGCACTGTTGGAGGGGCAGTACTGAGGGAGCGCTGCACTGTCGGAGGGGCAGTACTGAGGGAGCGCTGCACTGTCGGAGGGGCAGTACTGAGGGAGCACTGTCGGAGGGGCAGTACTGAGGGAGCGCTGCACTGTCGGAGGGGCAGTACTGAGGGAGCACTGTCGGAGGGGCAGTACTGAGGGAGCGCTGCACTGTCGGAGGGGCAGTACTGAGGGAGCACTGTCGGAGGGGCAGTACTGAGGGAGCGCTGCACTGTCGGAGGGGCAGTACTGAGGGAGCGCTGCACTGTCGGAGGGGCAGTACTGAGGTAGCGCTGCACTGTCGGAGGGGCAGTACTGAGGGAGCGCTGCACTGTCGGAGGGGCAGTACTGCGGGAGCGCTGCACTGTCGGAGGGGCAGTACTGAGGGAACGCTGCACTGTCGGAGGGGCAGTACTGAGGGAGCGCTGCACTGCCGTCTTTCGGATGAGACGTTAAATCAAGGCCCGTCTGCCCTTTCAGTTGGACGTAAAAGATCCCATGGCATTATTCAAAGTAGTACAGGGGAGTTCTCCCCGGTGTCCTGGCCAATATATATCCCTCAATCAGCTCACTTTATAAAAAAAAAACACTGATTATCTGGTCATTTAACTCATTGCTGTTTGTGGGAGCTTGCTGTGTGCAAATTGGTTGCCAAGTTTCCTACATTACAAAAGTGATTGCATTTTAAAAGTACTTCATTGGCTGTAAAGTGCTTTGCGACATCCTGAGGTTGCGGAAGGTGCTATAGAAATGCAAGTCTTTCTTCCCTGCAGTTAAATTCTGAAACCGCTTCTAGCTCTGTAAGTGGGCCAGACAGCTGCCACTCTATGTCACCCTGTTAATGCTGTGGCAACATCGGAACAATTGCTCTCGTGCAAGATTGCACAACTCAAAAGCCACAATTATTGGTGTTTTTAAAGTGGACAAAATTGAGAGGTCGCACAACACCAGGTTATAGTCCAACAGTTTTATTTGAAATCACAAGCTTTCGGAGCTATCACTCCTTCCTCAGGTGAAGTAAATTGGATACAGAAACGCCAGAGCATATATAGATGGAAAAAAAAGCATGTGTACTTTACAATTGCAGACCAATAAATTAAATCATCCTGACTATCTGCCGAGGTGTGATAAAGTTAATTAAGTCAGCCAGGAAGGTACCACATCAAAAGACATAGCAAGATACAACTTAAAGTGACCATACACGTGTGAACTAACGCTCGGGCGTTGCCTTCTCAGACCACGGTGTTTCCCTGGAGGGGTGGGGGAAGTGTCCGTTGAGGTCAGCAATGTGATAACAGCCGCAGGCAGCTATTGGTCTTTGCCAGCCGCAATGCTGTATCCCAGGAGGCTCCTTGGGCCCACACCTGGTCTGAGCGAACTCCATCCCTCCAGGGGCTTGGTTGCTACTTTCGTTCTATTCCCACACCCGCCTCCCATTGACTGGACGATAGAAACACAACGTAAAGATGCGGGACCGAACTCTTAGATGAAAAATAGGTCCACTTAATTGTTTTTAAAAAGAATAATTAATCTTAACTCTTTTTATTAAGTTTTTTTGTGTTTATTCAGATCGGGGATGTTGGTGCTCGGGAACGGAACATTTTACAGATTCTATTATCACTGTCCCATCAAACACTCCCAGGGCAGATACAGCATGGGTTAGATACAGAGTAAAGCTCCCTCTACACTGTCCCATCAAACACTCCCAGGGCAGGTACAGCATGGGTTAGATACAGAGTAAAGCTCCCTCTACACTGTCCAATCAAACACTCCCAGGGCAGGTACAGCACGGGTTAGATACAGAGTAAAGCTCCCTCTACACTGTCCCATCAAACACTCCCAGGGCAGGTACAGCACGGGTTAGATACAGAGTAAAGCTCCCTCTACACTGTCCCATCAAGCACTCCCAGGGCAGGTACAGCACGGGTTAGATACAGAGTAAAGCTCCCTCTACATTGTCCCCATCAAACACTCCCAGGGCAGGTACAGCACGGGTTAGATACAGAGTAAAGCTCCCTCTACATTGTCCCCATCAAACACTCCCAGGGCAGGTACAGCACGGGGTTAGATACAGAGTAAAGCTCCCTCGACACTGTCCCATCAAACGCTCTCGGGGGCAGGTACAGCACGAGTTGGATACAGAGTAAAGCTCCCTCTACACTGTCCTAATAAAATATCTCGACCTCCGACAAATGCCCCTACTTGCACCAGTCAGCCATAATTTTGCCTTTTCCCACGCCTTCGGTTCTGTTGTGTGCTGGAGGCCCCTATTCGCAAGAAGCTGGATTAATCTATCCCAAGCTCATCTCACACAGGACCCTTGCAGCCAACACAAGGGCAGTTTCATCCCATCAGGTTCCTGAGCTGGAAGGCAGTGTTTTTTGTTGAACAAAATTACAGAGCATTTGAACACCAAACCTGATCAGACTACCTACACAAGGAAAGGATTAAACCATTCACCATCTAGAGACGTGGTTTTGTGTGCACCATTGTGGATGGCTGTGCCACCATGGGTAAATGTAAACCCTGGGTTCCAGGCACCGTCTCTTGGTGCGGGACTGCTAAACACCGAAAAGGACAACTCCCCCCCCACCCCACCCCCTCCTTTCCCAGCCACTGGGGGAATGTCCATAGCCACAAGTGGAAGTCCGAGTCTCACTTTGCCAATGACGCAGTTACGAAGAAACTCACAAGATACTGGGTCTATTTCCACTGGAGAGAGAAGGCTGAGAGGAGATTTAATCGATGTTCTTGATTGTGAACAGTTTTGATATTTCCTCTGGCTGGGAATTCAGTGATGAGGGATCGTAAATTTAAAATTATTACTGAGTGAGGTGACAGTTCAGGAGAAATTTTTTACATGGAGGGTTGTTGGAGGGTGGAATGCTTTGCCTCGGAGTGGTCGAGGCAGAGAGACCATCGAATCCTTTAAGGGAAAATTGAATCAATATTTGAAGCAGAGGAAGATACAGGGCTATGGGGAAAGAGCGAGCAGTGACATTAGCTTTGGATTGGTCTTGCAAAGAGCCGGCACAGACACGATGGGCTGAGTGACCTCCTCCTGTGCTGTAATTGCCTCTGGTTCTCAAGCCTGCACATTTGCTTGTTGCCGCAGGTGCAGTGGAATCTGTCTCGCGATGGGTTCTAAAGCACCGAGGAGGTCCAGACACACCTGAGCTGGTTGTGTAAAAGAAAGGGGCACCGTGTGTGGCTCGTGTTTTCAGCTGAAGCGACTCCTGCAGGGTGGATGATCAAATCATTGAAAATGTTGCTTGGGGTGGGGAGCTGGGCCTGTTCTGTTTTATTTTATGATCTGCTCACTGGCCAGTTTAACCCTCCCCAACAGGGCTGAAGCCGAGACTGGAATATGGAGTGAAGGAAGCCATGCATGGGATCTCGAGGATGAGTGCCAAAGATCTGGAGTGGAAAGATGCTGAACTGGCACGGAAACTTCAAGAGGAAGAGATGATGGTGAGCAGAGAAACCTACCTGTTTGCTGCTGTTTGTCTAATATCTGCTCTTTGCACAACAGTGTCAGCCGTGGCTCAATGGGTAAGCCTCTCGCCTCAGTCAGAAGGTTATGGGCTCAAGTCCCACTCCAGGGACTTGAGCACAAAATCCAGGCCGACACTTCCAGTACAGTACTGAGGGAGTGCTGCCCTGTCGGAGGGGCAGTACTGAGGGAGCGTTGCACTGTCGGAGGTGCCGTCTTTCGGATGAGATATTAACCGTCTACCCTCTTGGGTGGTGGTAAAATATCCCATTCCACTATTCAAAGAAGAGCAGGAGAGTTTTCCTGGGCAATATTTATCCCTCAATCATCATCACTAAAACAGATTATCTGGTCATTATCTCATTGCTGTGCGCAAATTGGCTGCCGCGTTTCCTCCATTACAACAGTGACTACACTTCGAAGGTACTTCATTGGCTGTAAAGTGCTTTGGACGTCCTGTGGTTGTGAAAGGTGCTATAGAAATGCAAGTCTACTAGACGCACAATAACATTAAGATTTAGTTTCATGAGTTTCCTTTTGCTTCTGTTGAAATCGGACTTTGTGTTTCAATTCTTTTGTTAGTTGTGCCTCCTTAAAACAAAGGGCCATGTGTAGATATGTTTGTCTGTTGATGACACTGGGGCATCCCAGCGCCATCTTTATGGATCAGTAAAATGGAGGCAACTGAAGTCTCTCCTGCTCTGCGAGCTCCAGCATTTATTGACCATCCCTAATTGCCCTGACAGCATTAAGTGTCAACCACATCATGTGGGACTGGTGTCGCAGGTAGGCCGGACCAGGTAAGGACGGTAGGTTCTCTTCCCTCAAGGACATTCATGAATCAGTTTGTTTTTTACGGCAATCTGGCAGTTTTCAAGGTGCCAACCCATAAATTACCAGATTTATTGAATTGGCATTTCTGTAACGCCTTTCGCGACCACACGACGTACCAAAGTGCTTTACAGCCAATTTTGAGGTGCAGTCACTGTTGTAATGTAGGGAAGTACGACGGCCAATTGGCGCACAGCAAGATCCTACAAACAGCCATGAGATACACGATCAGTTCATTTGTTTCCTTGCTGTTGGTTGACGGGTAAGTGTTGGCCAGGACACTGGGTGTGGCAGTTGAATCTGTATTTGCTGACTCGGAGGTGAGAGTTCAGCACTGGGCCAAGACGAGAGCTGAATGCAATGGCATTCGGGAGCCGGTTAGTGGGGCTTGGTGTGGGCATTCTTTGGGGGCACGTGCAGGGCGCTGTTCCCCGGCCGAGTGACGAGGGAGCCGGCCGTGTAGTTCTGGAGTGAAGGCTCCCTGTGGCTTTGTGTTGGTGTTTGTAATGTCACGAGCCCCTGACATACTCCTGTCATTTTATCAAAATCTTACACTTACCAAAACAAAACAAGTTCTACTTCCTGCTCTCAATTCCTGCTTTGCATATTCTGCTCCTAGCAACCAGCTGGAAAATCATTGGGTGGTGTGACCTTGCAGTACCAGTCCCCCTACCCCTCTCCCAAGCAGGGGAGATGTATTTGAAGAGAGTCTCGTCATCAGGACTTCCTTTCTACAAATCAGAAAGAAAGCATTCTGATTAACATCCTTTGTTCTGTGTGTTCTCCTTCTGCCTGTACAGCGAGTGCTGATAACATCATCTAGGGTTGCTCAGGCCACTGGTGTCTGTGCGCTGCATTAAGATCAGCAGCGGTGCAGGTTAGTCTAAGGACGCGTTGACCGAAAGTTTCTTCAGCTCCCTCCCATTGAGCTCCGGAGAGATTCTGGAGCAGTGCCCCGATGATGTCATCAGACGTTGCATTTTAGAAACATAGGAACAGGAGGAGGCTATTCAGCCCCTCGAGCAAGTACCGCCATTCAATCAGATCATGGCTGATCTGTAACTCAACTTCATTTACCTGCCTTTGCTCCATATCCCTTGATTCCCTTACCTAACAAAAATCTATCGCTCTCAGTCTTGAAAGCTGCAATTGTCCCCCAGCATTCACAGCCTTTTGGGGGAGAGAGTTCCAGATTACCACTACCCTTTGTCATAGAGTCATAGGTTTATACAGCACAGAAAGAGGCCCTTCGGCCCATCGTGTCCGCGCCGGCCATCAAGCCCTGTCTATTCTAATCCCATTTTCCAGCACTTGGTCCGTAGCCTTGTATGCTATGGCGTTTCAAGTGCTCATCTAAATGCTTCTTGAATGTTGTGAGGGTTCCTGCCTCTACCACCCTTTCAGGCAGTGAGTTCCAGATTCCAACCACCCTCTGGGTGAAAAAGTTTTTCCTCCAATCCCCTCTAAACCTCCTGCCCCTTACCTTGAAACTATGCCCCCTGGTTATTGACCCTCTACTAAGGGGAAAAGTTCCTTTCTATCTACCCTATCTATGCCCCTCATAATTTTGTACACCTCAATCAGGTCCCCCCTCAGCCTTCTCTGCTCTAAGGAAAACAACCCCAGCCTGTCCAGTCTCTCTTCATAGCTGAAGCGCTGCAGCCCAGGTAACATCCTGGTGAATCTCCTCTGCACCCTCTCCAATGCAATCACATCCTTCCTATAGTGTGGCGACCAGAACTGCACACAGTATTCCAGCTGTGGCCTAACTAGCATTTTGTACAGCTCCATCATAACCTCCCTGCTCTTATATTCTATGCCTCGCTAATGAAGGCAAGTATCCCATATGCCTTTTTAACCACCTTATCTACCTGTCCTGCTGCCTTCAGGGATCTATGTACATGCACATCAAGGTCCCTCTGATCCTCTGTCCTTCCTAGGGTCCTACCATTCATTGTATATTCCTTTGCCTTGTTAGTCCTCCCAAAAAGCATCACCTCACACTTTTCAGGGTTAAATTCCATTTGCCACTGTTCTGCCCATCTGACCATCCCGTCTATATCGTCCTGTAGCCTGAGGCTTCCCTCCTCGCTATTTACCACTCCACCAATTTTCGTGTCATCTGCGAGCTTACTGATCATACTTCCTACATTCATATCTAAATCATTAATGTACACTACAAACAGCAAAGGACCCAGCACCGATCCCTGCGGTACACCGCGGTACACCACTGGACACAGGCTTCCAGTCACAAAAACAACCTTCGACCATCACCCTCTGCCTCCTGCCACTAAGCCAATTTTGGATCCAATGTGCCAAGTTGCCCTGGATCCCATGGGCTCTTCCCTTCTTGACCAGTCTCCCATGCGGGACTTTGTCAAAAGCCTTACTGAAGTCCATGTAGACCACATCAACTGCACTACCCTCATCCACACACCTAGTCACCCCCTCTCAAAATTCAATCAAATTGGTCAGACACGATCTCCCCCTGACAAAGCCATGCTGACTATCCTTGATTAATCCTTGCCTCTCCAAGTGGAGACTAATTCTGTCCCTCAGAATTTTTTCCAATAATTTCCCTACCACTGTTAGGCTCACTGGCCTGTAATTCCCTGGTTTATCCCTACTACACTTCTTGAATAATGGTACTACATTAGCTGTTCTCCAGTCCTCTGGCACCTCCCCTGTGTGGAACAAGTGCTTCCTGATTTCCCACCTAAATGGGCTAGCCTTAATTTTAAGAATGTTCAGGATTTCCCCACCAGAGGAAATAGGTTTTCTCTATCTACCATATCAAATCCTTTTAACAAATATTCAACCAGAAGAAATAAATGGACTTGTGTGGAACAAATTCAAAAGATTCTGATTTGAATCGTAAGTGCCAGTTTGGCTCAGTGGTTTCAGCTCTGAATCAGAAGGTCGTGGGTCTTGAACTTGGTCTTGGCATACACTTCAGTGCAATACTGAGGGAGCGTTGCACTGTCTCATTTTTGGATGAGACGTTAAACGAAGACCCTATCCACTTATTTAGATGGATGCAAAAGATCCTATGGCACTATTTTGAAGAGAACAGGGGAATTCTCCCCGGTATCCTGGCTGATATCTATCCCTCAACCAACAGCACTAAAAACACATTTTCTCTTCCACCCCCCCCCCCCCCCCAATCCCCACCCTGCATCCTGAAGGTGCTAACTCTTGCTGGTTTGGGTTTCAATGGGTGTGGGCCAGCCTCCAGTACCCTGCCAAATAGTTGTCTATGCATATGGAGCCCTGAACACTATCAACAAGCTGTTCCTCCATTGGGGGGCAGGAGGGGACAAGGATCAGAGCTGAACCCGTGCGGGGACAGTCGGCCACTAGCCCCGCGCTCAGACCCGCTGTCCACACACAGCCCCCGCACGGACCCACTATCCACCAGGGGTGATTGGATAAACACTGGGGATGTAAACCCTGACTGTTTTTCTCTCCCACCCCCCCCCCCCCCCCACTTGGCCCCTGTCCGTTCCCAGAAGTGGTGAAGCCAGTTTTAGTGTCCTGCTGCTGCCCCGTCTGAGTCTGTAACTCGGCACAGACCGGGCGGGAACTGAAGCTGGTACCTTCTCGCTCTTAAATCAGGAGTGTGATGGAAAACTCACCACTCCTGGATGGGTGCAACCACAATACTCAACAGTTCGACACCATCCAGGACAGCGCAGTTTTCTTGATCGGTGTCCCTGCTACTGGACTCGATATCCATCCCCTGCAGCACCGGTACACCATGGCTGCAGTGTGTACCATCTACAGGATACACTGCAGCAACTCACTGACTGCACTGGCCTCTAACAATGAGAAGCTGTTTCTTCATCGTCACTGGGTGAGTATCCTGAAATTCCCTACCTAACAGCATAGTGCTAGCACAAGGACTGCAGCAGTTTGAGAAGAAGGCCCATCACCACTTTCCCAAGAGCAACTAGGGATGGATAATAAATGCTGGCCTTGCCAGCGACTCCCACATCCTGAGAAAAGCAGGTATATTGTGAGGTTTGTGGTGGGTTTGCCAGTCATGTATAAAATGAGGCACTGAATGAGCTTCCCCTCCAGGAGCTGTTGGCTGCAGGTTGTGCATCACCTGCGCACAGTCACCGAGCAGGAAACTAACTGATCAGTTTGTGGTTTCTTTGTCCCTGATCCAGGCTACCCAAAGTTCCACGAAAGCAGCTCAGATGGCACAAGATGAGGTAAGACAATCCTCCACCGGCCGTGTCAATCGGGCATTAGTCAGACAGCCGTTGGGTGATGTGGCTTCAGAGTATCGTTCCTAATTAATTTTCCAGGGAAGAATTGTTCCCCTTGTGTCGTCTCTATATAATGTTTAATGCAGTGGACGCTGTCTTTCATTCTGTGAGGTATTAGTATCGGGCTTGATGGAGTCTTGTGGCACTGAAGGGCTGGGATTGATGGTCGAATCTTTTACCTCCTGCCAATTGCAGGAGATCGCCCGTTTACTGATGGAGGAGGAGGAGAAGAAGCAGGCCCACAGGAAATCCAAGGAAAAAGATTCTGCGCGTAGGGCAGAGGAAGACAGGAGGAAGGGATCATCAGAACGGAAGAAGCATGAGCAAGAAAAGAAGGTAGAGGTGGACCGCAGATTGATTGGAATCTAATGTAAAAATGTGAATCCTGATCCTGGGTGAGGTTTGATTCTGGATTTTTTTCGATTATTAGAATTGGGGAAAAATCTGTGTCGAAAGAATATGCATATACGTAGCACTTTAACCCATCTCTGAGCACCTCACAACTGGGTTTCTTGTTCCTGGACAACATCCTTGTCTTTAAATAGTGCCATGGGATCCTCCTTAACAGGGCGATGTGGGTTTAGAGCATTAACTGGTGGACAGGACCTTGCTTTAACATCTCATTCGAATGATGGCACTTCCAACAAAGCAGTACTGCATTGAGAATCAGCCTAGATGATGGGCTTGAATCCACAACCTCTGACTCCAAGATGAGAGTGCTAGCACTGAGCCAAGCTGTTAATTAGTCACAGTCATTGATACTTTTGTAAGCTCATGGTAATGGCCCAATCATGTGTTGAGTATTACATAAGAACATAAGAAATAGGAGCAGGAGTCGGCCATTCGGCCCTTCGACTCTGCTCCACCATTCAATAAGATCACGGCTGATCGTCTACCTCAACTCCACCTTCCCGCACTACCGCCATATCCCTTGATTCCCTTAGTATCCAAAAATCTATCGATCTCAGCCTTGAATATACTCAACGACTGAGCCTCCACAGCCCTCAGAGAATTCCAAAGATTCACAACCCTTTGAGTGAAGAAATGTCTCCTCACCTCAGTCCTAAATGGCCGACCCCTTACTCTGAGAATGTGACCCCTAGTCTAGTTCTAGACTCCCCAGCCATGGGAAACATCCTCCCAGCATCTACCTTGTCAAGCCCTTTAATTTGCTTTCCTAATTGCTTGCTGTACCTGCATGTTAAATTTGTGATTCATGTACAAGGACACCCAGGTCCCTCTGATTACCAACATTTCCAAAGCGCTCTCAGTTTAAAAAATATTCTGCTTTTCTATTGTTCCTACCGAAGTGGATAACTTTACATTTATCCACATTATACTCCATCTGCCATGTTCTTGCCCACTCACTTAACCTGACTATATTCCTTTGCAGCTTCTTTTCGTCCTCCTCACAACTTACTTTCCCACCTAGCCTTGTATTATCAGCAAACTTGGATATATTACACTCGGTCCCCTCATCTAAGTCATCGATTTAGATTGTAAATAGCTGAGGCCCAAGCACTGATCCTTGCGGTACCCCACTAGTTACAGCCTACCAACCTGAAAGTGACCCGTTTATTCCTACTCTCTGTTTTCGGTCTGTTAACCAATCCTCAATCCATGAGGGTAATATTACCTCCAATCCCATGAGCCCTAATTTTGTGTAATAACCTCTTGTGTGACATCTTATCGAATGCTTATCTACCCTGCTAGTTACAACCTCAAAAAACTCTATTAGATTTGTCAAACACGATTTCCCTTTCATAAATCCGTGTTGACTCTGCCCAATCATATTGTGATTTTCTAAGTGCTCTGTTACCAGGTCCCTAATAATAGATTCGAACATTTTCGCTACTACTGATGTCAGGCTAACCGGTCTATATAGTTTCCTGTTTTCTCTCTTCTCTCCTTTCTTGAATAGCGGGGTTACATTTGCTACCTTCCAATCCGCGGGGACCGTTCTAGAATCTAGGGAATTTTGGAAGATCAAAACCAATACATCCACCATCTCTATAGCCACCTCTTTTAAAACCCTAGGATGTAGGCCCTCAAGTCTAGGGAATTTGTCGACTTTAGTCCCATTAATTTCTCCAGTACGATTTCTTTACTAATACTAATTTCTTTAATTTCCACATTCTCATTAGACCCTTGGTTCTCCACTATTTCCGTAATGTTTTTTGGGTCGTCTTCCGTGAAGATAGATACAACATATTTGTTTAATGTCCCTGCCATTTCCTTATTTCCCATTATAATTTCTCCTGTCTCTGCCTGTAAGGGACTCACGTTTACTTTTGCTAATTTCTTCTTTTTACATACCTATAGAAGCTTTTACAATCTGTTTTTATGTCTCTCACTAGTTTACTCTCATTCTATTTTCTCTCTCTATCAATTTCTTGGTCCTCCTTTGCTGAATTCTAAAATCCTCCCAATCCTCAGACTTACTGCTCTTTTTGGCAATAGTATAAGCCACTTCCTTTAATCTAATACTATCTTTAACTTCTCTTGTTAGCCACAGTTGGACCACTTTTCCCGTGTGGTTTTTATTCCTAAGAGAATGTATATTCGTTGCGAATTATGAATTATTTATTTTAATGTTTGCCATTGCTTATCTACCATCATATCTTTTAATGTCGTTTCTTAATCTACCTTTAGCCAAATCGCCCCTCATAGCTACAGTTGCTTTGTTCAGGTTTAAGACTCTAGTTTCGGACTTAACTAAATCACTTTCAAACTCAATATAAAATTCCATCATATTATGATCACACTTTCCCCAGAGGCTCCTTTCCTACAAGGTTATTAATTAATTCTGTCTCATAGCACAATACTAGATCTAAAATAGCCTGTAGCCTAGTTGGTTCCTTGACATACTGATCTAGAAAACTATCTTGAATACATTCCATGAACTCGTCCTCTGCACTATTACTGCAGTCTATATGAAAATTAAAGTCCCCCATGATTACTGTGTTACCCTTGTTACATGCACCTCTAATTTCCTGATTTATACTGTGCCTAACACTACTACAACTGTTAAGGGGTCTATAAACTACTCCCACTAGTGTTCTGTGTTGTTTTTTTAGCTCTATCCAAAGTGATTCTACTCCTTGATTTTCCAGGCATGTCTTCTCGACGTCCAAGCTCAACTTAACTGTCTTCCAAGCTCCATCCTACATAAATTCTACTTCACCCTACGTTCCACTGACCGCATCCTATGGTGCACTAAGTCCGCTTCTGCCGTTCACCCCTCTGCTCACTGACCTTCACTGACTCACCAACCCCAGTGCATTAAGTTCACAATTCCCATTTACAGCTCCCTCCATGGCCATGCCCCACACTACTCCAGAACCTCCTCCAATCTTGTGTCCCAGCCTGTGCGCTCTAGTCTTCCACCTCTGGTCTCCAATGCTGCTCCTCTTGCTAGCTCACTATGTCAGCTGTGCTCAGTGGGTAGCACTCTTGCCTCTGAAACAGAAGGTTGTGGATTCAAGCCCTACTCCAGAGACTTGAGCACAAAATCTAGGTTGATACTCACAGTGCAGTACTGAGGGAGTGCTGCACTGTTGGGAGGTGCTGTCTTTCGGATTAGATGTTAAACCGAGGCCCTGTCTGACCTCTCAGGTTGATGTAAAGGATCCCATGGCACTATTCAAAGAAGAGCAGGGGAGTTCTCCCCGGTGTCCCGACCAATATTTATCCCTCAACCAACATCACTAAAACAAAGTATCTGGTCATTATCACATTGCTGTTTGTGGGAGCTTGTTGTGTGCAAATTGGCTGCCGCGTTTCCTACATTACTACAGTGACTACACTTCAAAATTATGTCATTGGCTGTAAAGCGCTTTGGAACGTTCTGAGGTTGTGAAAGGCGCAAGTCTTTTTCTTAACGTGCAGACGATGAAGTTTGGGTGGTTTTGTCCTGACGCGCCCATTTTTTTGTATCCATAGCTGGTGTACTGGTGGACACGGGCAGTAGGGTCTAGCAGGCCAACTCTATAATTTACACTGAAGTGCCTAACTGGTTTGTCTTGCTTTGTTGCCAGGCAACAGGGTGCTGTGCAAACTTGTCTTCTCAACAACAGCTACGACAGGCAGTAGTTTCGAGGCTTTAATTTCATGCAAGGTTTCAGGTGATTGCTGTAAACAGGTTGAGCTTCAATCTTGTGGCCCAAGAGAGGCGAGTTCCTCGATGAGGTCATTCACCCAAACTTACACTGTGCTTCTCCTGGTATTTGATTGAATCTGTCTGTAGGTGCAATGCTCATCAACGGTAACATGATCCACTGAGAATGCTGTTCACCTGCCCTCTCTTTTTATCGGAAAACAAAAGCAAACACTCAGCAGGTCAGGCACCATCTGTGGAGAGAGAAACAAAGTTAACGTTTCAGGTCGATGACCTTCCATCAGAACCCATTTTTGCTGGTCAAAGTGAGTGATGTCCGTGCTGGGTAATTTTGGACACCATTTATCACTATTACACGCTCGGGTAATTCATAGCACAGCTTAGATACAGAGGAAGATTCCATCAGCTCTGCCCTATCAAGAGGTCGGGCTATATATTGGGGGCAATATATTAGCATCACTATATATCACCACTATCTTTGATGCCCTAGTCCCTACTAAAACAATTACCCCCTCTCACCCTGGCCATTCCCCATGGTACGGCTCTCATCTTCGCTCCCTTAAGTCCAAGATGCGGAGATGCCGGTGTTGGACTGGGGTGGACAAAAGTGAGAAGTCGCACAACACCAGGTTATAGTCCAACAGTTTTATTTGAAATCACAAGCTTTCGGAGCTGCTGCCCCTTCGTCAGATATTCCTTTACTTCACCTGACGAAGGGGCAGCGCTCCGAAAGCTTGTGATTTCAAATAAAACTGTTGGACTATAACCTGGTGTTGTGCGACTTCTCACTTAAGTCCAAGGGACACAGACTCGAACGGATATGGCAGACAACTGGTTTAGCCATTCACTGCCAGATCTGGCTGGACCACCTAAAGCACTATCGGGCCCTGCTCTCGTCTGCCAAAATTACTCACTATTCCAGAATAATTCTGCAATGCAAAGATAAACCCCAGCTCCTATTCTCTACTGCTAACCGTCGTCTTAAACCCCTCTCCCCTGTCTCCTCCACCCTCGCCTCCGATAACAAATGTGAGGAGCTCATGGACTTCTTTGTCTCTAAGATTGAGACCATCCGTTCAGCTGCCTCTGCCACTTCCCTTCCTCCCACTGGGCTAAACTTCCTCTAAGGCTCCCCCCTGCCCTAGCCCTGAACTCACATCTTTCTCCAGTTTCTCTCCGATCTCCCCTCATGACCTCTCTGCGCTCATCTTATCTATGAGACAAGACAAAGCAGCGCGCTTGATTGGCACCCCATCCACCACCATAAACATTCACGCCCTCCACCAGTGTGTACCATCTACAAGATGCACTGCAGCAACTCGCCAAGGCTTCTTCGGCAGCACCTCCCAAACCCGCGACCTCTTCCACCTAGAAGGACAAGGGCAGCAGGTGCATGGGAACACCACCACCTCTAAGTCACACACCATCCTGACTTAGAAGTATATCGCCAATCCTTCATCGTCGCTGGGTCAAAATCCTGAAACACTCTCCCGAACAGCACTGTAGGAGTACCTTCACGACACGGACTGCAGCGGTTCAAGAAGGCGGCTCACCACCACCTTCTCAAGGGCAATTAGGGATGGGCAATAAATGCTAGCCTTGCCAGCGACGCCAACATCCCAAATACGAATTTTTTAAAAAGACCTACCTCCTGCTCCCTCGACCCTATTCCCACCAAACTGCTGACCACCCAACTTCCTTTTCTGACTCCCATGTTAGCTGATGTTGTTAGCAGTTCTCTCTCCTCAGGTACTGTCCCCCTCTCCCTCAAATCTGCCGGCATCACCCCTCTCCTCAAAAAAAACAAACCTTGATCCCTCCGTCCTTGCAAACTATCACCCCATCTCCAACCTCCCTTTCCTCTCAAGTCCTTGAACGTGTTGTTGCCTCCCAAATCCGTGCCCATCTTTCCCGCAATTCCATGTTTGAATCCCTCCAATCAGGTTTCCGCCCTTGCCACAGTACCGAAACGGCTCTCATCAAAGTCACAAATTACATCCTTTGTGACTGTGACAAAGGTAAACTATCCCTCCTCATCCTTCTTGACTTGTCTGCAGCCTTTGACACGGTTGACCAATCCATCCTTCTCCAACGCCTCTCCACCATCGTCCAGCTGGGTGGGACTGCACTCGCCTGGTTCCATTCTTATCTATCTAATCGTAACCAGAGAATCACCTGCAATGGCTTCTCTTCCCGCTCCCGCATCGTTACCTCTGGTGTCCCCCAAGGATCTATCCTTGGCCCCCTCCTATTTCTCATCTACATGCTGCCCCTTGGCGACATCATCCGAAAACACAGCGTCAGTTTCCACATGTACGCTGATGACACCCAGCTCTACCTCACTACTTCTTCTCTCGATCCCTCCACGGTGTCTAAATTGTCAGACTGCTTGTCTGGCATACAGTTCTGGATGAGCAAAAATTTTCTCCAATTAAATATTGGGAAAACCGAAACCATTGTTTTCGGTCCGCCCTAGCCACTGACTCCATCCCTCTCCCTAACATCTGTCTGAGGCTCAACCACACTGTTCACAACCTTGGTATCATATTTGACCCTGAAATGAGCTTCCAACCACATATCCGCAGCATAACAAAGACCGCCTACTTCCACCTCCATAACATCGCCCGTCTCCGCCCTTGCCTCAGCTCATCCGCTGCTGAAACCTTCATCCATGCCTTTGTAACCTTTAGACTTGACTATTCCAACGCACTCCTGGCTGGCCTCCCACATTCCACCCTACGTAAACTTGAGGTATTTCAAAACTCAGCTGCCTGTGTCCTAACTCGCACCAAGTCCCATTCATCCATCACCCCTGTGCTCGCTGATCTACATTAGCTCCTGGTTCAGCAACGCCTCGATTTCAAAATTCTCATCCTTGTTTTCAAATCCCTCCATGGCCTCACCCCTTCCTATCTCTGTAATCTCCTTCAGCCCCACAACCGCCTCCCCCCCCCCCCCCCCCCCCCCCCCCCCGAGATATTTGCGCTCCTCTAATGTTGCCCTCTTGAGGATTCCTGATTATAATCGTTCAACCTTTGGTGGCCGTGCCTTCTGTTGCCTGGGCTCTAAGCTCTGGAATTCCCTCCCTAAACCTCTCCGCCTCGCTACCTCTCTTTCCTCCTTTAAGACGCTCCTTTAAAACCTACCTCTTTGACCAAGCTTTCGGTCACCTGCCCTAATTTATCCTTATGTGGCTTGGTGTCAAATTTTGTCTTATAATACTCCTGTGCAGCGCCTTGGGAAGTTTTACTACGTTAAAGACGCTATATAAATACAAGTTGTTGTTGGATAGAAGATTGGCTCACTAACAGAAAACAGAGTCGAGATAAATTGGTGATTTTCAGGTTGGCAAACTGTAACTAGTGGGGTGCCACAAGGATCAGTGCTGGGGCCTCAACTATTTACAATCTATATTAATGACTTGGATGAAGGGACCGAGTGTACTGTAGCCAAATTTGCTGATGATACAAAGATAGGTGGGAAAGCAAAGGACACAGAGTCTGCAAAGGGATATAGATAGGTTAAGTGAGTGGGCAAAAATTTGGCAGACAGAGTATAATGTGGGGAAAATGTGAGGTTATCCACTTTGGTAGGAAGAATAAAAAAGCGAATTATTATTTCAATGGAAGAGACTACAAAATGCTGTGGTACAGAGGGATCTGGGGTCCTCGTACATGAAACACAAAGTTAGCATGCAGGTACAGCAAGTAATTAGGAAGGCCCTTATTGCAAGGGGGATGGAGTATAAAAGTAGGGAAGTCTTGCTACAACTGTACAGGGTGCTGGTGAGACCACATCTGGAGTACTGCGTACAGTTGTGGTCTCCTTATTTAAGGAGGGATATACTTGCATTGGTGGCAGTTCAGAGAAGGTTCACTCGGTTAATTCCTGAGATGAAGGAGTTGTCTTATGAAAGGTTGAGCAGGTTGGGCCTATACTCATTGGAGTTTAGAAGAATGAGAGGTGATCTTATTGAAACATAAGATTCTGAGGGGGCTTGACAGGGTAGATGCAGGGAGGATGTTTCCCCTCGTGGGGGAATCTAGAACTACGGGGCATAGTTTCAGAATAAGGGGTCGCCCATTTAAAACGGAGAGGAGGAGGAATTTCTTCGGGTTGTGAATCTTTGGAATTCTCTACCCCAGAGAGCTGTGGAGGCAGGAGTCATTGAATATATTCTAGGCTGCGATAGACAGATATTTGAGCTACAGGGGAGTCGAGGGTTATGGGGAGCGGGCGGGAAAGGGAGTTGAGGCCAAGATCAGATCAGCCATGATTTTATTGAATGACGGAGCAGGCTCGAGGGGCCAAATAGCCTACTCCTGCTCCTATTTCTTATGTTTTTATGTTCTTATGGGCAAAGAGTGGGAAAGTTGGGACACTTTCAAAGAGCCGGCACAGCACGACGGGATGAATGGCCTCCTCCTGTGCTGTAAGTTTCTAGGTACTCACAAGTAGAGAACAGCAGAGTAGAGCTCCCTCTAGTCTTCCCTACAATGTGCCTGAGCCGGTCCACCCCCAGATAAGACACCCTTTCACTGAAGGAATGACATTTCCACTGTGCACACCAGCCACCTTCGTGCAAGACTGCCGCTTGTAACTAACAGCCGCTTGTAACTAACAGCCGCTTGTAACTAACAGCCGCTTGTAACTAACAGCCGCTTGTAACTAACAGCCGCTTGTAACTAACAGCCGCTTGTAACTAACAGCCGCTTGTAACTAACAGCCGCTTGTAACTAACAGCCGCTTGTAACTAACAGCCGCTTGTAACTAACAGCCGCTTGTAACTAACAGCCGCTTGTAACTAACAGCCGCTTGTAACTAACAGCCGCTTGTAACTAACAGCCGCTTGTAACTAACAGCCGCTTGTAACTAACAGCCGCTTGTAACTAACTGCCGCTTGTAACTAACTGCCGCTTGTAACTAATTGTCTTCTCTTTGGTTGGTGCGTGATTGAGACTGTCCCAACTCACCAAGAGGGGGGAAAGCTGCAACTCTCCTGTTCTCGTGAACTGTTTACAGAGCAGCTCAGAGTGGGGGAATGGGGAAGGGGTGTGTGCTGTTCTGAGACTGGGGCTTGGCTAAGAAATGGTGTGGGAGGGTCTGAACAGGGGGAAATTAAGATGAAATCATGAAAACATTTCTTGTACAATGAATTACTTCTCTCCCCTCCCTGACATTAGGAAAAACAAATAGGTATTGTGCAGGTCTGGAAATTGGAGTGTAGGCTTTAATGGTTATTGCACGGGTCATGCCTGTGGCGTGTCATGGGGACCCTCCACCGAGGGGATCTGTCACTGTCGTTCAGGGAGGGAGGGACACTGATCCTCGGATGAAGACGTGCAGTGTTACCATGATGTGTCTAACCAGACCCGACGGTGGATCCGTCGATCACCATTCAGGAATCTTCAGTCTGCTTGATGGTGAAGGTTGAAGGTTGAGGACCAAGTTCAAACCCCACGATGACCCAGTGACCATTTCACCTGCAATTGTTGGCTGCTTGTGTTGCGAAGGCTGCAGTTCCCCGTCTGGCAGTGCTGTTGTGATCTTCCTTCCTTTCTTCCCCATGCAGCACGACACCAGTGAGTACGTCAGGCCCAAGCCTCAGGAGGGGCCAGAACCACCGACGGGGAAGCCTGAGCGACCAAGAAGGTAAAGACTTGAAACCCGTCTTTTTTTTGGTAACCTTCTCCCCTTTACCTCCTTTCCTAAATGTGACGGCTGCTCCTGTGATGTGTTTCCCTGGTCACTAGCTGTCGTCTGGTACACACTAGCCATTCTGAGTGTGCAAGGCTGTACTGTGAGCATCAGCAGGCCATTCGAGCGTGGAAAGCATCTCAACCTAGCCCAGGGGCACCGATTTGTTGTATTCCATTGCCTCCCGGACTGGGATCGCTTTAATTCGGCACAGAGCCAGGATCGGACCTGGCACTTTCCTGCCCAGTGTGGCTCAGTATCACACTGGGCCGATCATGTACCATTGATCCATCAGGGAAGCCTTTGCACTACATTTTAATTTGTAGAGTGGTTCATTCTATGCGTGTGTTGCGGTCACAGGTTTTCGTTCCCTGGGTTAGCCCGGCCTCCAGTCCACCAGCTACCTGTGATGAATCTCGCTCATCGAGTGTGTCACCGTTCTCTCCTCTGTGGCTTTTGGTCACTTTCTGGTGTTCATCAAGGTGACTGACGTCACCCGGTGTCACTCCCAGGTCAGGTGCATGAGCCTGATGATCTGGACTGGGTTTCCATCGCCTGAGGCAGTTAGCGAGGAATTTCCCAGAGTCGTTTTTCCCTTATTGGCCCTGGGTTTTTTGCCTCTGGGTTTTTTGCCTCTCCCAGGAGATGACACGGCTGCGGACGGGGTCTGGTGAAGAAGTGTTTAGTTGCGATGCTCCAGCCATCGAGGTGTGGGCCAGGCTTGATGGACCAGCTGGTCTTTTCCTGCCTGTCAGTTTTGTATGTTGGTATGATGCAGAGTTAAGCCTGTGCCAGCGGTGACCTCCCCCCTGCCCCCAACGTCCCACTACACTAACCTTGACACGCTTCGTTTTTCATCCGTGCGGCCTCTCGTGAGTCCCTCGATTTAGTGTCAGTTGGTGTTGAACTACAGACAGTTTTGTGCCGTGTGGCTCAGCTGTTGCATTGATGCTCAGCTCGGATTCTGAGTGAACCATCTCCCTGACCCGGCTCTTGGCATCTGCACTACTAAATCCAGTTACCGTGTCCCATTCTGCTGCCTGCTTAAAGGAGCAGATGTAGAAACGTACACCTTTCGAGCCGGTCCACGGGTACCATTTCTCCCAGAATCCAATTAAAGACACGTCCGTTTAAAAGCAGCCTGGGAGTTATAGGAACAGGAGGTCATTCAGCCCCTCGAGCCTGTTCCGCCGTTCAATGAGATTATGGCTGATCTGTGACCTATCTCCATATACCTGCCTTTGGCCCATATCCCAAAATCCATCAATCTCAGATTTAAAATTAACAATTGATCTCTCATCAATTGCTGTTTGCGGAAGATGACTATGACTCTGAGAGTTCCAAGCTTCCACCACCCTTTGTGTGTAGAAGTGTTTCCTAACTTCACTCCTGAAAGGCCTGGCTCTAATTTTTAGACTCTGTCCCCGAGTCCTAGACTCCCCAACCAGTGGAAATAGTTTCTCTCTCTCTACCCTATCAGTTCCCCTTAATATCTTGAAAACTTCGATCAGATCACCCCTTAACCTTCTAAATTCTAGGGAATACAACCCTAGTTTGTGTAATCTCTCCTCGTAACTTAACCCCAAGGCCAATATATCCTTCCTAAGGTGTGGTGCCCAGAACTGCTCACAGTGCTCCAGGTGTGGTCTAACCAGGGTTTTGTATAGCTGCAGCATAACTTCTACCCCCTTGTATTCTAGTCCTCTAGATGTAAAGGCCAGCATTCCATTTGGCTTTTTGATTATTTTCTGTACCTGTTCATGACAATTCAATGATCTATGTATCTATAGAATCATAGACATTTACAGCACAGAAGGAGGCCATTCGGCCCATCGTTTTTGCGCCGGTCAAAAACGAGCTATCCAGCCTAATCCCACTTTCCAGCTCTTGGTCCGTAGCCCTGTAGGTTACGGCACTTCAAGTGCTATCCAAGTACTTTTTAAATGTGATGAGGGTTTCTGCCTCTACCACCCTTTCAGGCAATGAGTTCCAGACTCTCTGTGCCCTCTGGGTGAAAAAAGTTCTCCTCAACTCCCCTCTAAACTTTAAATCTATGCCCCCTGGTTATTGATCTCTCTGCTAAGGGAAATAGGTCCTTCCTATCCACTCTATCTAGGCCCCTCATAATTTTATACACCTCAATTAAGTCTTCCCTCAGCCTCCTCTGTTCCAAAGTAAACAACCCCAGCCGATCCAATCTTTCCTCTTAGCTAAAATTCCCCAGCCCAGGCAACATCCTCGTAAATCTCCTCTGTACCCTCTCTGGTGCAATCACATCTTTCCTGTAATGTGGTGACCAGAACTGCACGCAGTACTCTAGCTGTGGCCTAACTAGGTGTTTTATACAGTTGAAGCATAACCCCCTGCTCTTGTATTCTATGCCACGGCTAATAAAGGCAAGCATTCCGTATGCCTTCTTAACCACCTTATCTACCTGTCCTGCTACCTTCAGGGATCTGTGGACATGCACTCCAAGGTCCCTCTGTTCCACTACATTTCTCAGTATCCTACCATTTATTGTGTATTCCCTTGCCTTGTTAGCCCTCCCCAAATGCATTACCTCACACTTCTCCTGATTGAATTCCATTTGCCACTTTTCTGCCCACCTGACCAGTCCATTGATATCTTCTTGCAGTCTACAGCTTTCTTCCTCACTATCAACCTCACCTCTGCCAATTTTTGTATCATCTGCAAACTTCCTAATCATGCCCCCTACATTGAAGTCTAAATCATTGATATATATATATCGCAAAAAGCAGGGGACCCAGTACTGAGCCATGTGCAACCCCACTGAAAACAGCCTTCCAGTCACAAGAAACACCTCTTTGCTTCGTGCCACTGAGCCAATTTTGGATCCAACGTACCACTTCCCCTTGGATCCCATTGGCTTTTACTTTTTTGACCAACCTGCCATGTGGGATCTCGGTCAAAGGCCTTGCTAAAATCCATGTAGACTACATCAAATGCACTACCCTCATCGACCCTCCTCGTTACCACCTCAAAAAATTCAATCAAGTTAGTCAACATGACCTTCCCTGAACAAATCCATGCTGACTGTCCTTGATTAATGCTTTCTACTGTCCCTCATAATTTTTGCCAATAATTTTCCAAACACCGAGGTTCGACTGACTGGCCTGTAATTACTCGGTCTATCCTTTTTCTCCTTTTTAAACAATGGCACAACATTAGCAGTCCTCCGGCACCATGCCTGTAGCCAGAGAGGATTGGAAAATGATGGTCAGAGCCTCTGCTATTTCCTCCCTTGCTTCTCTTAACAGTCTGGGAACATTTCATCCGGGCCTGGCGATTTATCTACTTTCAAGGATGCTAAACCTCTTAATACTTCCTCTCTCTCTACGTTTATCCCATCTAATATTTCACCCTCCTCCTTAACTACAATGTCTGCATCGTCCCTCTCTTCTGTGAAGACAGACGCAAAGTATTCATGAAGAACCAAAACCATGTCTTCTGCCTCCACACAAGTTACACTTTTGGTCTCTAATAGGCCCGACTCTTTCTTTAGTTATTCTCTTGCTCTTCTTGTATTTATAAATTACCTTTGATTTTATTTGCCAATATTTTTTCATGCCCTCTCTGATCTAATTTCCTTTTTAATTTCACCCCTGCGCTTTCTATGCTCCTCTAGGCTTTCTGTAGTATTGAGCTCTCGGTATCTGACAAAAGCTTCCTTTTTTGGCCTTATCCTACCCTCTATGCTCCTGGACATCCAGGGGCTATAGATTTGGGAGTCCCACCCTTTTTGTTTTTGGGAACATATTTGCTCTGCACCCTATCTCAATCTTGAATGCCTCCCACTGCTCTGACACTGATTTGCCTTCAAGTAGCTGTTTTCAGTCCATTTTTGCTAAATCACATCTCCGCTTAGTAAAATTGTTTTTTTCCCAATTGGGAACTTTTATTCTTGGTCTATCTTTGTCCTTTTCCATAACTATGCTAAATCTAACTGAATTATGATCATTACCACCAAAATGCTGTCCCACTGATGCCCCTTCCATCTGCCCAGCTTCATTCCCGAAAACTGAGTCCAGAACCTCCCCCTCTCTTGTTGGGCTTGTTACGTACTGGCTAAAAAAGTTCTCCTGAATGCATTTTAAGAATTCTGCGCTCTCTATAACTGATTCTACACTGATTCTATCCCAGTTAATGTTAGGGTAGTTGAAATCCCCTACTATTACTGCCCTATTGTTTTTGCACTTCTCAGAAATTTGCCGACATATTTGCTCTTCTATCTCCCTACCTGGACCTCAATGTTCCCTCTAATTTTCTTTTGGGTGTGCGGCCCCTCCAATTTCAGCGCATGCGTGGTTTTTCCATTTAAAAGCCGGTGAGCTGGCTGCGCAGGACTTCCAGACCGCTGCATGGCCACGCAGCTTAACGGGGACATTGATGGACCCCCAAATCCCTTTGGCCCTCCACTGTTACCATTTAGAAAGTACCCTGTTCTATCCTTTTTAGGTCCAAAGTGGATGACCTCACATTTGCCTACATTGAAATCCATTTGCCACAAATTTGCCCATTCACTTAATCTATTAACAGCTCTTTATAATTTTATACTTCCATCTACACTGCTTACAATGCCGCCTATCTTTTGTGTCATTGGCAAACTTGGATATGTGGCTTTCTATCCCACCATCTAAGTCGTTAATAAATGCGGTGAATAGCCCCAACACCGATCCCTGCGGGACGCCACTAGTCATCTCCTGCCAACTAGCGTACCTGCCCATTAACCCTGCTCTCTGTCTCCTGCCGCTCAGCCAATTTTCTAACCAGGTCAGTAATTTGCCTTCAATTCCATGAGCTTCAACTTCAGCTAACAATCTCTTATGAGGGACTTTATCAAATGGCTTCTGGAAGTCTATATAAGTAGCATCCATAGACATTCCCCTGTCCACTACTTTAGTCACCTCTTCAAAAAATTCAATCAGGTTCATCAGGCATGCGCTACCTTTCACAAATCCAAGCTGGCTCTCTCTGATCAGCTGAAAATTTTCAAGGCGTTCAGTCACTCTCAATTTCCCGACAACCGATGTTAGGCTAACTGGTCTATAATTCCCTGGTTTCCCTCTCTCGCCATTCTTAAATAACGAAGTGACATGCGCAATTTTCCAATCTAAAGGAACGGTTCCTGAATCGAGAGAACTTTGGAAGATTATAGTTCGGGCATCGACAATGTTCTCACCTACATCCTTTAAAGCACTGGGATGGAAACCATCTGGTCCTGGGGAATTGTCACTCTTTAGTGCCATTATTTTCTTTATTACTGTTAATTTGCTTGCGTTAATTTTGGTGAGTCTCCGTCCCGGATTTAGTATTGGTTTCCTTGGGATGTCCAGCATGTAAATCCTGTAATTACTTCCTTTACTATAAATACAGATGCAAAGTAATTATTCAACATGTCCGCCATTTCCTTATTTTCATTTACAGTATCACCGTTTGCAGTTTTCAAGGGCCCACATTGTCCTGACCACCCTCTTTTTCTAATATAATTGTAAAAAAAATTGTGTTGATTTTGATATCCCTTACAAGTTTCTTTTCATACTCCCTTTTTGTAGCTCTTACTATCTGTTTTCATAGAAGATAGGAGCAGGAGTAGGCCATTCGGCCCCTCTAGCCTGCTCCGCCATTCAATGCGATCATGGCTGATCATCCAAATTCAGTACCCTGTCCCTGCTTTCTCCCCATATCCCTTGATCCCTTTAGCCTTAAGAAATATATCCAACTCCTTCTTGAATCTATTTAATGAATTGGCCTCTACTGCCTTCTGTGGCAGAGAATTCCACAGGTTCACCACTCTCTGGGTGAAGAAATTCCTCCTCATCTCAGTCCTAAATGGCTTACCCCTTATCCTTAGACTGTGACCCCTGGTTCTGGACTCCCTGACCATCGGGAACATCCTTCCTGCATCTAGTTTGTCCTGTCCTGTCAGAATTTTATAAGTTTCAATGAGATCCCCTCTCATTCTTCTAAACTCTAGCGAGTATAAGCCCAATCGACCTAATCTCTCTTCATACGTCATTCCTGCCATCCCAGGTATCAGCCTTGTGAATCTTCGCTGAACTCCTTCCATGGCTAGAACATCCTTCCTCAGATAAGGCGACCAAAACTGCACACAGTACTCAAGGTGTGGTCTCACCAAGGCCCTGTACAACTGCAGCAAGACATCCTTGTTCCTGTACTCGAATCCTCTCGCTATGAAGGCCAACATACCATTTGCCTTCTTAACCGCCATTAATTTTGTTTTTTGCAAACCGAGCTCTTGCCCCTCGGGTATAAACTGGTTCTGTATCACACTAAATTCTTTGTGTGATACTCCTCCAACGCCAAACCTGTGCCGCAGCCGTTGAGTCGAATTCAAACCATTGCCCAAGATGCCAAAAGCCTTTTCTCTGACTCACCCTGTCTCTTCCCTCCCTGCCCACCGGCCATTCTCGGCAGCCAGCCACACCTCTGAGCAGCGGGACCAGTGCCAGAGAATGAGAGCACAAGAACTTTTAGTAAAGAGGAAAAGCACAGCAAGCCCATCCCTTTTCCAGAGATTATTCCACCCTCTCCGGGAACGCATCTAATACCCAATACAGTCCCCACCATTTAAAAAATCCACGCTTAAAATGGGCAGTCACTTACATCAGCTAAAAAACAATAACCATTAACCATTTGTACTAACGTCAATTCCAAAGTTACCAGTTACAGCATGGTAAGTGCTCCGTTTATTTCAGGCAAGAACAGCTGTGCTTACTCACTTGTTCACACCTCGTAAAGGTGCACTGAATGCAAGATCAAACATAAGTAAATAACAAAAGCAAAACACTGCGGATGCTGGAAATCTGAAATGAAAACAGAAAATACTGTAAACGCTCAGCAGGTCAGGCAGCATCTGTGGAGAGAGAAACAGAGTTAACGTTTCCCGGATGAGGCGAAGGATGAAATGGAACTGTGGACCAGGACAGCTTTGAGATAGTGAGTCAGTGCTGCTGAAGAGAGAGGTCGAGAGGGTGCATGTGGTGGCGCATAGCGTTGAGCGTGGATCTCAGAATACGGCGAGAGCAGTGGTTCGAGGAACGCTCAATATCTCGGAGATTTGTGATCATGGGTAGATCGGAAAGGTCATCGACCTGAAACGTTAACTCTGTTTCTCTCTCCACAGATGCTGCCTGACCTGCTGAGTATTTCCAGCATTTTCTGTTTTTATATAAGTAAATAACACCTCGTTAATGCTCAATTACCTTTTGTGTATTTAATCCCTTCTATATGGTGTGGAGTTACAGTTTGTAAACTGATTGCAGTTAAACTAAAGCTGCAGATGAGAGAGAGCTTGACTGCAGTTTAAATACCGTGACACAGAAGGACCATTGGTTACTGAAATAGCGTTGCCCCGTTATACCGGACATCGTGTCATAACATAAGAACATAAGAAGTCGGAGCTGGAGTCGGCCATACGACCCCTCGGGCCTGCTCCGCCATTCAATAGGATCATGGCTGATCCGAACCTAGACTCACGTCCACTTCCCTGCCCGCTCCCCATAACCCTTAATTCCCTTATCAGCTAGGAAACTGCCTATCTCCGTTTTAAATTTATTTAATGTCGCAGCTTCCACAGCTCTCTGAGGTAGCAAATTCCATAGATTTACTACCCTCTGAGTGAAGAAGTTTCTCCTCATCTCAGTTTTGAAACGGCAGCCCCTTATTCTAAGATTATGCCCCCTAGTTCTAGTCTCACCCATCAGTGGAAACATCCTCCCCGCATCCACCCGATCAAGCCCTCTCACAATCAGAACAAGCCCACTACAAATGATGGGGAATATATTACTGTCTGCTTCAGTGGTGTAACTTATTCTACAGCTCTGGTAATTATTGTTTTAAGCAAAATAGTTTTGCCCGACTTTTTCTCTCCGACTCCCAGTGCCTCCGTTTCCGACTTGGGCTGTGATCGTGCTGGTCGACCTCAGCTGGAGGAGGATGTGTTGAAGAGAGAGATGCTGGGCGAGGTGGGAGGGAGATTTCCACTCCACGATTCAATAATCCTTAACGCTACAGTTTTTATTCCTGCAGGCCTACTGCACACCGAGCAGATTCTGAAGGCCTTGACGCGAACTACAGGTCGACCCCACAGCGCCCTTCTCGTCCTGAATTCAGCTCTCCCGAATCGTCACAGAAAGGTACAGTACGCTGGAAGTGTGAAGTCTCAAAGCTGGTGGGCTGGAAGTACCTGGTTTTAGGTGGGGTTGGAGGGGAAGAAGTTTCAATCGCGAACGTTCAGTTTTATTAAAGCTGCATGATCCATGATTTAGTTAAAGGAATACAGGTGCTATATACCTAGACATAACAAGACAAAAATAGGCCATTTGGCCCCAGCAGTCCATGCCAGTGTTTACCCTCCACACCAGCAAATAGTTCTAATCACATTCAGCTGCCCTGTTCCCAAATCCCTTCAACCCTTCTCCTTTAGCCCCCTCTCCAATCTAACCTTCAATGTTGACACAGTTTCTGCCCCACCCAATAACCCCAGGAGTGAATCCCACAGCCTCACAACTCCCTGTGTGAAGAGGTTTCTCCTGCCCTCTGTTCTAAATCTCTTGCATTCAATCTATCTCTGGCCCCTCACCTTAGACCTCTCAATGACTGGAAACAGTCGGCTTCTCTATACTATTCCCCATCCTTTCACCATTTTAAACAGTTCTATCACAACACCCCGTAAACTGCCTTGTTTTCTCTCTGCAGGCTGAGAGAGCTCAGATTACTCGAGCTAGACCAGGGATTATTTTCGGTACCTGACTGATAATGACGCAGGGAGTGCAGTTACTGACGGAGCCATTGGGGCGCTCTGAATGATCTGTTGGCCTGATGGTGGGGATCACTGTTTCCA
>CM059429.1:899799-1022299 GCA_030390025.1 Squalus acanthias | reverse complement strand
AGCATCAACACTGCTTAGACCTGTTGGGCTGAATGGCCTGTTTCTGTGCTGTACAATTCTGTGTAATCTATGTTACAAAGCTATGGTTCGGGAAAAGTAAAGATAGGACGTGACGGTATGGTGTGACAGGAGAGGGCCCCTCATCCTTGTCCAGCAATGATCCACGGGTCATAAAACAACAACAGCTTGTATTTATATAACGCCTTTAACGTAGTAAAACGTCCCAAGGTGCTGGACAGGTGTATTAAAAGACACAAAATGTGTCACCGAGCCACATAAGGAGAAATTAGGGCAGGTGACCAAAAGCTTGGTCAAAGAGGTAGGTTTTAAGGAGCGTCTTAAAGGAGGAAAGAGAGGTAGCGAGGCGGAGAGGTTTAGGCAGGGAATTCCAGAGCTTAGGGCCGAGGCAACAGAAGGACGGCCACCAATGGTTGAGCGATTGAAATCCGGGATGCTCAAGGGGGCAGAATTAGAGGAGCGCAGATATCTCGCGGTTGGGGGGGGGGGGGGGTTTGTGGGGCTGAAGGGGGGCGATTTGTGCGGCTGAAGGAGATTATAGAGTTATAGAGCTAGGGAGGGGCGAGGCCATGGAGAGATTTGAAAACAAGGGTGAGAATTTTGAAATCGAGGCATTGCTTAACGGGGAGCGAATGTAGGTCAGCGAGCACAGGGGTGATTGGTGAATGGGACTTGGCGCAAGTTAGGACACGGGCAGCCGAGTTTTGGATGACCCCAAGTTTATGTAGGGTAGAATGTGGGAGGCCAGCCAGGAGTACGTTGGAATAGTCAAGTCTAGAGGTAACAAAGGCAAGAATGAGAGTTTCAGCAGCAGATGAGCTGAAGCAAGGGCGGAGACAGGCTGAAAACAATGGCTTCAGTCTTCCCAATATTTAATTGGAGAAAATTTCTGCTCATCCAGAACTGGATGTCGGACAAGCAATCTGACAATTTAGAGACCGTGGAGGGGTCGAGAGAAGTGGCAGTGAGGTAGAGCTGGGTGTCGTCAGCGTACATGTGTAAACTGACACACTGTTTTCGGATGATGTCGCCAAGGGGCAACATGTAGATGAGAAGTAGGAGGGGGCCAAGGATAGATCCTTGGGGGACACCAGAGGTAACGATGCGGGAGCGGGAAGAGAAGCCGTTGCAGGTGATTCTCTGGCTACGATTAGATAGATAAGAATGGAACCAGGCGAGTGCAGTCCCACCCAGCTGGACGACGGTGGAGAGGCGTTGGAGAAGGGTGGAGTGGTCAACCGTGTCAAAGGCTGCAGACAAGTCAAGAAGGATGAGGAGGGATAGTTTACCTTTGTCACAGTCACAAAGGATGTCATTTACATAGATACATAGAAGATAGGAGCAGGAGTAGGCCATCCGGCCCTTCGAGCCTGCTCCGCCATTTAATGAGATCATGGCTTTGATGAGAGCCGTTTCGGTACTGTGGCAAGGGCGGAAACCCGATTGGAGGGATTCAAACATGGAATTGCGGGAAAGATGGGCACGGATTTGGGAGGCAACAACACGTGATGACGGCAGGTTTGAGGGAGAGGGGAACAGTACCTCAGGAGAGAGAACTGTTAACAATGTCAGCTAACATGGGAGCCAGAAAAGGAAGTTGGGTGTTCAGCAGTTTGATGGGAATAGGGTCGAGGGAGCAGGAAGTGGGTCTCATGGACAAGATGAGCGCATAGAAGCATAGAAGATAGGAGCAGGAGTAGGCCATTCGGCCCCTCGAGCCTGCTCTGCCATTTAATGAGATCATGGCTGATCATCCAAATTCAGTACCCTGTCCCTGCTTTCTCCCCATATCCCTTGATCCCTTTAGCCTTAAGAAATATATCTCTCTCCGCCTTGAATATATTTAATGAATTGGCCTCAACTGCCTTCTGTGGTAGAGAATTCCACAGGTTCACCACTCTCTGGGTGAAGAAATTCCTCCTCCTCTCAGTCCTAAATTGCAAAAAATGTTTATACCAATCTGGCATAAAAGGAAATCTAAAAAGGTGACTCAACCGTGGATAACAGGGGAAATTAGAGACAGCATAAAATCCAAAGATAGGGCGTATAAAATAGCCAAAAAAAGCGCCAGAGCGGAAGATTGGGAACAGTTTAAGATAGAGCAAAGGAGGACAAAGGGCTTAATCAAGAGGGGCAAAATAGCTTACGAAAGCAAGCTGGCGGAAAATATAAAAACTAACTCCAAAAGCTTTTATAAGTATATCAAGAGGAAAAGACTGGTGAAAACCAAAGTTGGCCCATTGCAGTCAGATACGGGGGAATATATAACGGGAAATAAGGAAATGGCAGACCAACTAAATGCATACTTTGGGTCAGTCTTTACGAAGGAAGACACAAAAAACCTCCCTGGGATATCGGGAAAAATAGGGACATTTGCAAAGGAGGAACTGACGCAAGTCAATATCTCTAAGGATATGGTGTTAAGGAAGCTAAAGGGATTGAAGGCGGACAAATCCCCAGGGCCTGATAACATGCATCCTAGGGTACTGAAGGAGGTGGCCCTAGAGATAGCGGATGCACTAAGTATGATTTTTCAGAATTCATTAGACTCGGGAACAGTGCCCATGGATTGGAGGGTAGCTAACGTTACCCCACTATTCAAAAAGGGGGGTAGGGAAAAAGCAGGTAATTACAGACCTGTAAGCCTTACATCAGTTGTGGGCAAAATGCTGGAGTCCATCATTAAGGATGAAATAGCGGAGCACTTAGCAAATGGGGACAGGATAGGACAGAGTCAACATGGATTTACAAAGGGTAAATCGTGCTTGACTAATCTATTGGAATTTTTTGAGGGAGTAACTGGTAAAATAGATGGGGGAGAGCCAGTAGATGTGGTGTACCTGGACTTCCAAAAGGCCTTCGATAAGGTCCCACATAAAAGATTAGCAGGGAAAATTGAAGCTCATGGGATAAAGGGGAAAGTATTGACGTGGATAGAGAACTGGCTGTCAGATAGAAAACAGAGAGTTGGAATAAACGGCTCATTTTCTGAATGGCAGGCAGTAACAAGTGGGGTACCACAGGGATCTGTCCTGGGTCCCCAGCTGTTCACAATTTACATTAATGACCTGGATCAGGGAGTCGGATGCAGCATTTCCAAATTTGCAGACGACACTAAACTAGGAGGGGGGGTGGGCTCAGAGGAGGAGACCAGGAAGCTCCAGAGCGATTTGGACAGACTGGGTGATTGGGCGGATAAATGGCAGATGCACTATAATGTGGACAAGTGCGAAGTTATCCACCTTGGGTGCAGGAACGGGAGGGCAAATTATTATTTAAATGGCAATAAATTGGGAGAGGGGGAAGTACAGAGAGACCTGGGTGTTCTTGTACACCAGTCACTGAAGGCGAGCATGCAGGTGCAACAGGCGATCAAGAAGGCAAACGGTATGCTGGCCTTCATAGCAAAAGGGTTGGAATACAGGAACAGGGATACCTTGCTGCAGCTGTACAGGGCACTGGTGAGACCACACCTCGAGTACTGTGTACAGTTTTGGTCGCCTCATCTGAGGAAAGATGTTCTTGCCATGGAGGGGGTGCAGCGGCGATTCACCAGGCTGATACCAGGAATGGCGGGATTGATCTATGAGGAGAGACTATGTAGTTTAGGGATGTACACACTGGAGTTTAGAAGATTGAGAGGGGACCTCATAGAAGTGTATAAAATTCTGACAGGTCTAGACAGACTAGATGCAGAAGGAATGTTTCCCTTGGCGGGTGAGAACAGAACTAGAGGACATAATTTAAGGATAAGGGCTAAACCATTTAGGACAGAAATGAGGGGGAATTTCTTCACTCAGAGGGTGGTGAACCTGTGGAACTCATTGCCACAGAGGGCAGTGTACGCCAGCTCATTAAATATATTTAAGAGGGAATTAGATGTATTTCTACAGGCAAAAGGGGTTAAGGGTTACGGAGAGAAGGCGGGGACGGGATACTGAATTGGAGGATCAGCCATGATCTCCTTAAATGGCGGAGCAGGCTCGAAGGGCCGGATGGCCTACTCCTGCTCCTATCTTCTATGTATCTATGTATCTATGTAAATGGCTTACCCCTTATCCTTAGACTGTGATCTCTGGTTCTGGACTCCCCCGCCATCGGGAACATCCTTCCTGCATCTAGTCTGTCTAGTCCTGTTAGAATTTTATAAGTTTCAATGAGATCCCCTCTCATTCTTCTAGCGAATATAAGCCTAATCGACCCAATCTCTCTCCATACGTCATTCCTGCCATCCCAGGTATCAGTCTGGTGAATCTTCGCTGCACTCCCTCCATGGCAAGAACATCCTTCCTCAGATAAGGCGACCAAAACTGCACACAATACTCAAGGTGTGGTCTCACCCAGGCCTTGTACAACTGCAGCAAGACATCCTTGCGCTGTACTCTAATCCTCTCGCTATGAAGGCCAACATACCATTTGCCGCCTTAACCGCCTGCTGCACCTGTATGCTTACCTTCAGCGACTGGTGCACAAGGGCTCCCAGATCTCGTTGCACTTCCCCTTTTCCCAATCTATTGCCATTCAGATAATCTGTCTTCCTGTTTTTGCCACCAAAGTGGATAACCTTGCATTTATCCACATTATACTGCATCTGCCATGCATCTGTCCAATCACCCAACCTGTCCAAATCATACTGGAGTTTCTCTGCATCCTCCTCACAGCACACACGCCCACCCAGCTTTATGTCGTCTGCAAACTTGGAGATATTACATCTAGTTCCCTCGTCTAGATCATTAATATATATTGTGAATAGCTGGGGTCCTAGCACCGATCCCTGCGGTACCCCACTAGTCACTGCCTGCCACTCGGAAAAAGACCCGTTTATTCCAACTCTTTGCTTCCTGTCTGCCAACCAGTTCTCTATCCAAATCAGTAGCTTACCCCCAATCCCATGTGCTTTAACTTTGCACGCTAATCTCTTATGCGGGACCTTATCGAAAGCCTTCTGAAAGTCCAAATGCACCACATCCACTGGTACTCCCTTCTCTATTTTACCAGTTACATCCTCAAAAAATTCCAGTAGATTAGTCAGGCATGATTTACCTTTTGTAAATTCATGTTGACTTTGTCCAATCCTGTCACTGTTTTCCAAGTGCTCTGCTATTACATCTTTTATAATGGACTCTAGCATTTTGCCCACTACCGATGTCAGGCTTACTGGTCTATAATTCCCCGTTTTTTCTCTACCACCTTTTTTAAATAGTGGGGTTACATTAGCTACCCTCCAATCCATGGGAACTGTTCCAGAGTCTATAGAATTTTGGAAGATGACCAGCAATGCATCTACTATTTCTAGGGCCACTTCCTTAAATACCCTAGGATGTAGATTATCAGGCCCTGGGGATTTATCGGCCTTCAATCCCATCAATTTCCCTAACACCATTTCCCTACAAATACTGATTTCATTCAATTCCTCCCTCTCATTAGACCCAATGTTCCCCGACATCTCTGGGAGTTTATTTGTGTCCTCCTTTGTGAAGATAGAACCAAAGTATGTATTTAATTGGTCTGCCATTTCTTTATTCCCCATTATAAATTCCCCTGATTCGGACTGCAAGGGACCTACGCTTGACTTCACCAATCTTTTTCTCTTCACATATCTATAGAAGCTTTTACAGTCAGTTTTTATGTTCCCTGCAAGCTTACTCTCTATTCTATTTTGCCCCTCTTAATTAATCCCTTTGTCCTCCTTTGCTGAATCCTAAACTGCTCCCAATCCTCAGGTTTGCTGCTTTTTCTGGCCAATTTATATGTCCTCTCCTTGGATCTTATGCTATCCCTAATTTCCCTTGTTAGCCATGGTTGAATCACCTTTTTGTTTTATTTTTATGCCAAACAGGGATGAACAAATTCTGTCGTTCATCCATGCGATCTTCAAATGTTTGCCATTGCCTATCCACCGTCAACCCTTTAAGTAACGCTCCCCAATCCATCCTAGCCAACTCCCGCCGCATACCATCGTAGTTTCCTTTATTTAAATTCAGGACCCTAGTCTCTGAGTCAACTACTTCACTCTCCATCTTAATGAAGAATTCTATCATATTATGATCGCTCCTCCCCAAGGGGCCTCGCACAACAAGATTGCTAATTAATCCTTTCTCATTACATAATACCCAGTCGAAGATGGCCTGATCTCTAGTTGGTTCCTCGACATATTGGTCCAGGAAACCATCCCGTATACACTCTAGGAATTCCTCCTCCACAGTATTGTTACTAATTTGCTTAGCCCAATCTATATGTAGATTAAAGTCACCCATGATAACTCCTCGCATTAAGACACAAAGCCGTCAGGCTTGTTTTTTTAACACTTAGTCCTTTTAGAATTATTATTTACTGTAGCCCTGTTTGATTTACACCCTTGATTTCTCTGCCTTCCACTTTTGCTTTTCTCCTTCCTGTCTTTTGCTTCCCTTTCCTCTGTTTCCCTGCACAGGTTCCCAACCCCCTGCCATTTTAGTTTAAACCCTCCCCAACAGCACTAGCAAACACTCCTCCGAGGACATCGGTCCCGGTCCTGCCCAGGTGCAAACCGTCCAGTTTGTACTGGTCCCAACTCCCCCAGAACCGGTTCCAATGTCCCAGGAATTTGAATCCCTCCCCCTTGCACCATTCCTCTAGCCATGTATTCATCTGAAATATCCTTCTATTTCTACTCTGACTAGCACGTGGCACCGGTAGCAATCCTGAGATTACTACCTTTGAGGTCCTATTTTTAATTTACCTCCTAACTCCCTATATTCAACTTTTAGGACCTCATCCCGTTTTTTACCTATATCGTTGGTACCTATGAGGTCATGAGGGGAGATCGGAGAGAAACTGGAGAAATATGAGAGTTCAGGGCTATGGCAGGGGGGAACCTTAGTGGAAGTTTGGCCTGGTGGGCTAGGGGAAGGAAGGGAAGTGGCAGAGGCAGCTGAACGGATGGTCTCAATCTTGGAGACAAAGAAGTCCATGAGCTCCTCACACTTGTTGGAGGTGAGGGTGGAGGAGACGGGAGAGGGGTTTAAGAAGACTGTTAGCAGTAGAGAATAGGAGCCGAGGTTTATCTTTGCATTCCAGTATGATTCTGGAATAGTGAGCAATTTTGGCAGACGAGAGCAGGGCCCGATAATGCTTTATGTGGTCCAGCCAGATCTGGCGGTGAATGGCTAAACCAGTTGTCCGCCATATCCGTTCAAATCTGTGTCCCTTGGACTTAAGGGAGCGCAGCTGAGGGCCGTGCCAGGGGGAACAGCCAGGGTGAGAGAGTGTAATTGTTTTAATAGGGACTAGGGCATCAAAGGTGGTGGTGAGGGTGTGGTTGAGCAGATCGTTAGCTGCAGAAATGTCGTGGAGGGCCAAAGGCTGGACAGTTGGGATTTCATAAGTGCAGTTGTAAGAATGGGCACGGGAAAAGCTCAGGTTACATAGGTCTGTTTAAATGTAATAATTAATGGAATACATATTTCCTGGTAGCAGGGAATAGGTTGGAGATAATAGTAGGGAGACCAGGGTCAAAGTGAAAGGTCCCATGGAAGGACAAAGCCGCGTAAGCAGGATAGGGCTGGCACAGAGCATCGACGGACCGCTGTCCAACGCAGGTGAGTGAAGTCCAGAAACTATTTGAAGGGTAGCGAGTTTGAGGATGGAGGTTGTTGCCGTGGGAATGAGAGTCGGTAGCGGTGCAGAAAGATGAAGACTAAATTGACGCAAGTTGGAGGTCACCGTAGATCAAAGCGACGGAGAAAAAGTCAAACCACAAGCCAGCGACCAGCAAAGCTGAAAACCTGTAGAACGAGTCACGGACAGCAAGTGGAGCAGCAGCTGCTACCTACAAGCCAGCAGAGCTGAAAGCCCAGGAGAGCCAGTTCAGCAGAGACACAGCCGCAGTTTAAAGGTAAAAATCTTTTAGCAGCAGAGATAGAGACATAGCAGGTAATTCTTAGTGTAGTCCAGTGCAGAAACGTAGTGTAATCCAGTGAAGTTCAAAGTAGAAACGTCGTCTAGATGTCCAAAGAAGTCCAGGAGATCGGAAACCAATTTGACAAAAGAATTCCGCAGCTTAAGACTTGGTGACTGAAAAGCAGAGCAGCGCCACGGCCGCTGAGTCAATCCGTGTCGGCAGCGAAGTCCTGTCCGCGAGGAATCCAGTGATAGCGGTCAAGTTTCAGCAGAGTTCCGGCAGTTGAACGAGCTCAGTGAGGACAAAGGATGCCGGGGGGCGGGCAGTGGACTCTGCAGGGGGAGCTTTAAACTTGTCGTTTAGCCTGAAACGCCTTCGCTATCAGAGGCAGGGTATCTTAAGCAATAGAAGAGAGGAGATTGGGGGAAGAAAGGGCAAAAGATGACCCACAGATACAGTTGAAGAGCAGAGCAGCTCAGAAAGGGGCTGCCAGCTCAGGAGCCATCTTGAATCCGCAAACACCCAATACAGTTGAATCCAGCAGGAACTAGGCAGTGAAATGAAATGGTACGAAGAGAGATGCAACGTTTCACTCAGTAGGAACTTTTTGACTACCTTCAGACCAGGTTGTGTGGATAAGCCACGTTTCACGATTGTCTACACCTTGGTTTTCGACTTGAGGCGAAAGGTGCACTATTCTATATGAAATTTTAAGATGTATGTTTTGAAACAATAAATTAAGTTAATTGTCAGATACGTTGCTGTCCCCAGCTTTACAAATCTGTTAAAAGGATAAGGAAGGAATTATCCTAATGTACCTCTCCTTCAGGGGAGCAATTTCCTTCACTTCTCTGTCCTGGTAGCTTCTCTGAACGGGAATGTAAGACAATATTTTTTTTAATTCGTTCACGGGATGTGGGCGTCTCTGGCGAGGCCAGCATTTATTGTCTATCCCTAGTTGCCCTTGAGAAGGTGGTGGTGAGCCGCCGCCTTGAACCGCTGCAGTCCGTGTGGTGAAGGTGCTCCCACAGTGCTGTTAGGGAGGGAGTACCAGGATTTTGACCCAGCGACTGTGCATTGGGCTTGTGCCCTGGCAACTGGGTCTAGACAGAATACGATGAATTAACGAAGTGCAGTGACTGTTCTGAGGGCAAGCGTGGCAGACATTTTGTGCACAGCAGGATCCCACGTGCAGCAATAAGATGTGTGATCTGTAATTCTGCTGTTAACGATGGATGAAGGGGAAATGGTGACTGGGAGAACTCTGATTCTTGAGCGAGCGTTATGGGATCTGTAGTGTTCAAAGTTCTATTTGTGTTGCAACAGATTTTGTAATTCAACAATATTTCAAAATTTTAGGTGACCCCTAAATATGTTGCGCAATGGTGAGGTCACATCACTTTGCCGTGCATTTTGGGATGTGCGATCCAGAATTTGAGCCCCACTGAACCCAAATACTTAGCGGTTTGGAGGAAGATTATAGTATCTTCAGGAACTGGATCCAAGCTTGGTTCAGGACTATTTGCCTCCTGACTCTGTGGTATGACCAGCATATTAGCCAAGCTTGTACTCTGAAGTCGAGGATCATGGCTGATCTGCACCTCAACTCCGTCTACCCGCCTTTGCTCCATATCCCTTGATACTCTTACCCAACAAAAATCTATCGATCTCAGTCTTAAAAATGTCAATTGTCCCCCAGTATCCAAAGCCTTTTGGGGGAGAGAGTTCCAGATTACCCTTTGTGTGTAATAGTGTTTCCTGATTTCACTCCTGAACGCCCTTGTTCTAATTGTAACATTGCGTCCCCTTGTTCTGGACTCCCCCACCAAAGGAAATAGTTTCTGTGTATCTACCCTGTCGAATCCTTTTATCATTTTAAACACCTCGATTGGATCACCCCTCAACCTTCTAAACTCAAGCGAATACAAGCCAAGTTTATGCAACCTGTCATCACAATTTAACCGTTTTAGCCCCGGAATCATTCTGGTGAATCTGCGCTGCTCCCCCTCCAAGGCCAATCTATCCTCCCTGAGGTGCGGAGCCCAGAACTGAACACGGTCACTCCAGATAGGATCTGAGCAAGGTTCAATAGCAGTCTTATCACTTTGTGTTGAACACTTATTAATTGGAGTTTGTGTGTTCAGGTTCCTATTACAAGCAATGATTGAGAGAATTGAGCGGATCCATAAATGAAGAGGATTAAAGTTTCGAGAGTTTCGCCTGTGTGGATTGGGCCCAAAGTTACTGAAAGAGTTCGACCCAGTGCTTCCCTCAGACACGTCAAAGTGTGGAAAAAAACTACTGGACGTTTTCATATTTGACACAGCAGATTGTAGTGAGCCACCTGTCTGTACAGACCTGTTCTTGTTTTGCAGTGTAGAATCTTCACTGTTAACGCGTTTGCACAAATAACCCAAGAAGCAGAACTTTTTTAAATGTTTTTAAAAAAAATTAACAAGAATGTTAAGTTGTATTAACCTTTATTTTATATATATTTTTTGTTTTTAACGGTTTAACTCAGGCTTTCACCGTGTCTTCGCAACAGCCGTGCTCAACAGTTTGAATGGCTTGTAGTTGCAGCAGAAGTTTTAATCGCATGATGGAAATCTGCGTTTCCTTTCTCTCTCTGACATTTTCCCGGCTCTGGTTGAGTTAAGTCCGTCCGTTTTACCATGGCCGCAAAATTTCTTGGACGCACTCAATTTGGCTGAACGTTGAAGTACAATTGCTAACTTGCCATTGGTGGAGCCCACAGATGCACCTGGTGTTGCTGGCGAGACCTACTTTTCCTTTGGGGAGGGCAAGCTAATCCTGGTCTGGACCAGGTTCTATCGAGCACAATTCACAGGTGTATGGGAAGACCATTGCATCCAACATGTCCTTTCCATTTTGATAGATCTCAAACCCTACTGTCTAAATAATTTATCACCATATCTCTCTACCTCCTCTCTCCAGAAATGCATATCATAGTGCTAACTCTTTTGCATTGTCACTTTCACATATCTATAATATATTAAAATCCTGTGTCTGCGTGCACTTCCCATCAACATTTTTCCATTATAAATTCCTATGTCCACATTTAAAATGAAAAGTGCCCATGTAAACGTGTCACGCTGTAATTACACCCTCCCACCATTGGAGGCACTGCAGTATCACCACGGTGGGATGGCTATCAATACAGCATGGCAAGTTTGCATTGTCAGGTTCTATTCTAAATGTGGACATAGGAATTTATAATGGCAATATAAAAATAAGGACCGAATAATAATGACTAAAATGGGGGGACTGAATTAAGTCTGTGTGCCCTGTTATCGCCCTGCTTCACCTGAAGACTATGCTTGGGCTTGACTCCCTGCGTGCAATGACTACTTAATTTATAAAAAACATATTTTTAATAAATGTTGATTGTGGATTTGGAAATTTTTCGATAACTAAGATTCTACTGGTTTCTCCAATGTGCGACAGCTTGGCTGTTTGGAAGAATCCTCTCTTTTTAGTTAAATTTGCTAGTATCTGAAGGACTGTGTTTTAGAAGCTGCGATCTTCAGGCACTGTTAGTAGGTGTCCGTTCCCAGCTGATCTGGTTGCTGCAGGAACTTGGGATCAGCCTGGCACACTCCATACAGAGCCGGTGAAACACCGGTGAGTGACTAATGTAACCACTGGCTTTGTTTTTCTGTTGCCTGGTGTAACCATAATTCCAAACGTAGGTTGTTCACAAATCTGTAACGTTTTGAGGAAAAGCACACTTAACCCTACCCCGCCCCCCACCCGAGAATCCCAAAGCCCCTCTCTTTACACTGCCCTCCTTTTTAAATGGCACACAATCTATTATGAATCAAACGCTCTTTGCTTAGGTGTGTAGGAACTAGTTGAACAGCTTTCCTTTGCGACAAAATATGCCAGTTTTGTCATTTGAATGGATTCCGCAGGGACCGCTGCTGTGTCTCTCTGAAGGTGCTGCTCTCTCCAGCCAGTGCTGCATGCTGTGTGTGTGAGTGTGTGTGCATGTCAAGCTAACGTAAGTCACTGATGCATGTTCTGTGTTTAAGCTGCTTGTGCTTCATGTATGTTGAGCTGCCGGGGTGAGCAGAGGGTTGAGACTGCGTCAAGATGCGAGGCCAGAAGTTTGATGAGCTGCTGAAGCAGATACCCCATTTTAACCCAAGGTAGTTTGCAAATCTTTTAATCTAATAGCCTGCAGAATGGCGAGAGGTGATGAAAAGAAAATCCGTGAATGCTGAAAATCTTCAAAGAAAATAAATAGGTGTCTCAGTGTCTGGCAGAGACAGATCGGCTTGTGTTTCAGGTGGGACCCTATATCGTTAGCTTATCATTCTCCTTCGGACGCCAAGCACTTTGAACACAAGGATACAAGAAATAAGAGCAGGAGTAGGCCATGCGGCCCCTCGAGCCTGCTCCGCCATTCAGTGAGATCATGGCTGATCATCGACCTCAACTCCACTTTCCCGCCCGATCTCCATATCCCTTGATTTCCCCGAGAGTCCAAAAATCTATCGATCTCAGCCTTGAATATACTCAACGACTGAGCATCCACAGCCCTCTGGGGTAGAGAATTCCAAAGATTCACAACTCTCGGAGTGAAGAATTTCCTCCTCATCTCAGTCTTAAATGGCCTACCCCTTATCCTGAGACTGTGCCCCCTAGTTCTAGACTCTCCAGCCAGGGGAACAACCTCTCAGCATCTACCCTGTCAATCCCCCTCAGAATCTTGTATGTTTCAATGAGATCATCTCTCATTCTTCTAAACTCCAGAGAGTATAGGCCCATTCTACACAATCTCTCATCATAGGACAGCGCTCTCATCCCAGGAATCAATCTAGTGAACCTTTTTGCACCGCCTCTAAGGTAAGTATATCCTTCCTTAGATAAGGAGACCAAAACTGTGCACAGTACTCCAGGTACGTTCCCCTTTTTAAAACACGTACTCGCCAGACTAATGGTGTGCTTTTGCTCACCCTTTCCCAGGTTGGTGGCTGGGGAGTCTAGAACCAGGGGTCACAGTCTCGGGATAAGGGGTCGGCCATTTAAGACTGAGATGAGGAGGAATTTCTTCACTCAGAGGGTTGTGAATCTTTGGAATTCTCTACCACAAAGGGCTGTGGATGCTCAGTCGTTGAGTATATTAAAGGCTGAGATCGATAGATTTTTAGACTCGAGGGGAATCGAGGGATATGGGGATCAGGCGGGAAAGTTGAGTTGAGGTGGAAGATCAGCCATGATCTTACTGAATGGCGGAGCAGGCTCGAGGGGCCATATGGCCGACTCCTGCTCCTGATCTTATGTTCAGTACAGCTCCCAATGAGGCCAAGGACCCAAGGTTCTCCCTGCGGGGGTGGGGGGGGGATCCAGAAGGAGAGGCAGTTTATACCCGAGCCACAGCAGTGAGCGAGGTAGCATTGTGCCCATCACTTGGGGTCTCTCCCGCATTGACACCAGGCATTTGAGGATTGTACCACGGTTTCTGTGCTTTACTGTGTAAACCAAACTGTGGCAGGTCCGTCTGTGTCTGCTACTGAAAGATTGAATACCAGTTGACGTAAGAATGAGGTGGTATGGGAAAATTTTCACAATGATGCTATTTCTCTGCCTGTCCAGTTTGTGGTGACCAAATCTGCAAGTGCAGAATTGAACCAAACTTTTAGGAGACCTCCTGTCACACGGCATTGTCCTCCACTGGGCCTCGTGCTATGTGGCTCGGCCTTCCATCGTACTATCCTGTTGGGATCTGTATCTGTACCTCTGCGTCCCCCTCTCACTTTTTTGGGATCTATATCTGTGTCTCTGTCCCCCTAAAGCTGTCCTGCGGGGACCTGTACCTCTGTGTCCCCCTAACACTGTCCTGCGGGGACCTGTTCCTCTGTCCCCCAACACTGTCCTGTGGGGACTTGTACCTCTGTGTCCCCCTAACACTGTCCTGTGGGGACCTGTACCTCTGTGTCCCCCTAACACTGTCCTGTGGGGACCTGTTCCTCTGTCCCCCAACACTGTCCTGTGGGGACCTGTACCTCTGTGTCCCCCTAACACTGTCCTGTGGGGACTTGTACCTCTGTGTCCCCCTAACACTGTCCTGCAGGGACCTGTTTTTAGCAAAGTAGACAGAGCACTGTGTCAGCAGTAACTCGCAGAGCAGTGCAATTCGCCGTATCTCGCCCCCAGCGGCATCAACGTAGCCAGGTTAGCAGGCCTTAAAATGCTCGACAAAATGAAGTGAAGCTTTAAGTAAACTTTTTGCACAAACAGATTCTGGAGTTTACAGTGCCGTTTGCTCTTGGCGTCCTCTGCGTTTAGTGACGTTTCTAAACCTCGTGTATTGGAGGTACTCGCACAGGGCCCCCTTCTCATGGACCCCCACCCCCAGTTCATGTTTAGTGTGGTTGAGCTGAATGTACATCAAGCATTCAGTGATTTTAAAAGTCAGAAACACACCTTAATTGGCTTAGAAATGACATGTTTTAAAACTCAGCTCACTGCCCACACGAAGGCAGTGACTTCCTGACTGATGAGTTCCGCGAGTGATTCGTCCGACAAAATTCAGCTTGCCTCTCCTTTCTCTATGCCTGTTGGGAATTAGGTTATGGATTCGATCAAACCTCCAGCTCAGGTGTGGAACCTTGGTGTACTGCTCGAACCCTGCGCTCAGCTTCCTCCCTACATCCGTGGGGAGATCACCTTTAACTTCGCCAGCTGTCACCACTACAGCTCCCCCTCTGCTGACAGCACCCTGCTCTCTACTTTATCGCCTTGATTGCTCGAATTCCACCCTCCAGTGGGTAGCACCCTCGCCTCTGAGTCAGAAGGTTGTGGGTTCGAGTCCCACTCCAGAGACTTGAGCACAAAAATCTAGGCTGACACTCCAGTGCAGTGCTGAGGGAGTGCTGCACTGTCGGAGGAGCAGTGCTGAGGGAGTGCTGCACTGTCGGAGGGGCAGTGCTGAGGGAGTGCTGCACTGTCTGAGGAGCAGTGCTGAGGGAGGGCTGCACTGTCGGAGGGGCAGTGCTGAGGGAGGGCTGCACTGTCGAGGTGCCGTCTTTCAGATGAGACATTAAACCGACTGCTCTCTCAGGTGGACGTAAAAGATCCCATGGCACTATTTTGCAGAGGAGCAGGAGAGTTCTCCCCGGTGTCCTGGCCAATATTTATCCCTCAACTAACATAACAAAAACAGATTATCCAGTTATTAACACATTGCTGTTTGTGGGAGCTTGCTGTGCGCAAATTGGCTGCCGCGTTTCCTACATTACAACAGTGACTACACTTCAAAAAGTACTTCATTGACTGTAAAGCGCTTTGGGACGTCCGGTGGTGGTGAAAGGCGCTACAGAAATGCAAGTCTGTCTTTCCAGTAACGCAGTCCTGCGCTACTATCTCCTGTCACTCTCTTTGCCAAGTTCCCCACCCTCATTTAATTGACTTCAAGATCCATCCTACCTCAGTGATGCCCCCACTTGCACCTCCTCAGCTGCTCCCTGTCCCTCTCCAGTGCTTTGCTCTTAATTCATTCTGGGGATGTGGTTGTCACTGGCAAGGCCAGCATTTATTGCCTCTCCCCAGTTGCCCTGAGAAGGTGCTGGTGGACCTTCTTGAACCACTGCAGTCCGTGTGATACAACTGCGTGTCTTGCTAGGCCACTTCAGAGGGCAGTTAAGAGTCAGCCACGTTGGTGTGGGACTGGAGTCACATATAGGCCCAGACTGGGTGAGGACGGCAGGTTACCTTCCCTAAAGGACATTAGTGAACCCGTTGGGTTTTTATGACAATCCGACAACTTAATGGTCACTTTTACTGGCACCAGCTTTTTATTTCAAACTGGTTTCAAATTCTCAATCTGCCAAGATGGAATTTGGACTCGCGTTCTCTGGATTATTAGTGCAGGCTCTAGATTACTAGTCCAGTACATTAACCACTACACTACTGTACCCAGTGATGGATTGCTCCATGTGGTCCCCCCACATCACCATCGGTGGGTACTCTCTCAGCCACTCTAATCTTACCCTCTGGAGTTCCTTCTCACAATCCCTCCAGGCTTTCTCTTCCACCAGGCCTTTGGTCCCTTCCTTCACTCTTTCCATTCGCCCTTTTTCCCCACCCTTGCACTGTTTCATTTTATTTTCTGCCCCATAAAGTGCTCTGAGACATCTGTGTAAACGAGGAGTGCGGTAGAAACGTAAGTTGTTGACCTGTGCTTTGAATTGGAATCCAGGTAGGATAACGATTCTAATCTCGGGTATTTCAGGCTGAACTGCTCCCCTGATCGGGAATTGACCTTTGCAAGGATTTGCAGCCCCCTCGCAGCGAGTGTTTCCAAATTTATACATTTCAAATAGAGTACGAGCCATACCTGGCTCCCACTGCAGTATTTACCAAGTGATGGGGTGTAAATCCTTCTGCAAAGGATAAATTCATCAGTGAAGAGACCATTCAGTCCAGTCTTCCAGGGAAGATAAATGTGCATTTTAGTTACGCATGGAATTGGGTTTCACAGTGAGCTGGTGAAAGGACGCGAGCATTATGGCAAACATTATTATACTGACCAGCTGTCCACTTGGGTACCTTTGACTCTCTCAATGATGTCTCCTGGGAATGCCCACTGTCCTTTGGAAGCTTGGCCAATGTGAGAGGGCTCAACACTGGCTCCAGCCAATGGTTTTCTGATGCATGAATCACAAAGGAAAACTACATTTTGCCAGGGTTAATTATGGGGCCAATGTGTAGCGTAACAATGAGAAGTGTGTTTTTTTTTCTAAATCGAGAAACCATCAAGGTTGAAAATAGAAGTTGAGGGTCAATCAATTAATGATCAGTTGATGCATAGATTGGAGGAGGCAGGCAAGACTGAGGGAGGTGAGGCGATGCCCAGGGTAGAGCAAGATTGACTACTTATTGAAGGTTAGGTGGGGGGCTTTCTCATCCAGTGTGAAATTCCTGATCAGTATTTGGACAGTGGCGTCCTCCTCGCTGTCAAACAGTGTTACTGGTCTCTCCTCTGCTCACCTCAGCTCGGTAAATATATTCCAGGTATGACCAAATATTAACCAATGGATAGCAACATTTATTTGCCAAATTGTTACTTTGTACTATTGTTCCGAGTGCACTACACGTATGACGTCTGACATTACGCCGTGTTTATGAACCAGTGCACTGTATTGCAGATGTATTTCCATATGTTACCGACTGTTTAAGGAGCTGCTTTTGTTAATGTCATTCAGATTATTTTTGTACATTCTTTTTAATTGATTATGTTTAAAATGATTGTCGCCGACAGCACATTCCGTGTGGTTTGCTTCTGACAATAAACCAGTGAACTGCTGCTTGAAGATTAACTTGTGACAGATGCTCTTTATTCTCCAGTGTTTTCATAGAAGTGACCTCCACCTTGACCTCGCTTACACTGACTCTGATCCCTAGTGAGCTCCCGCTCTGCTGAAGACACTCGGGTGGCAACCTTGATTATAGAACAGCAGAAAAGAAAGAGAAAACCCTTTCACAATGTCCAAACGTCCCAAAGCGCTTTACAGCCAATCTTTGAAGTGCGGTCACTGTTGTAAGGTAGGAAACGCGGCAGCCAATTTGCGCGCAGCAAGCTCCCACAAACAGCAATGTGATAATGACCAGATCATCTGTATTAGTCATGTTGGTTGAGGGATTAAATATTGGTCCGGACACCGGGGAGAACTCAAAGACCATGTGGTCCATCAAGCCTGCCCCACACAGTCATGATGCCTGAAACATTGTGAATAAACCGCCCGCCCGCCCTGTCCCCAGCAGCAGCACAGGAATCTCCTGGGAGAGGCAAAAAAAACATGAAAAACTCTAGTCCAGTCGGGGAAAAAATCTGCAAAACTGACTCCCAACCAGAGGAAAAAAATATTTTCCCTACTTTATCAAAACCCTTCATGATTTTAAAAATCTCTTCTTATCCTTCTCTGCTCCAGTGGAAACAGTCCCAGTATCGCTAGTCTGTCCCCTTAACTTTAGTTTCCCACCCCTGGTAGTATTCTGGTGAATCTGCACTGTCCGCTCTCGATGGCCTTAATGTCCTTTCTATAACCGGAGCCCCAGTACACCCGCTGGCCTAACCAGTGTTTGTGCAAAGGTATTGCTTCATAACTCTTGCTCTCTGCCCCTATTTTTACAAATTAATTCTTGGGGATGTGGGCGTTGCTAATCAGACAGGCATTTATTGCCCATCCCTAGTTGTGGTGCACCTCAACTTCTGTCTCCACTTTAGTCCCACGCTCCTGATCTTTGGCCTCCCGGGGGACGGGCAGGCAAGTTACGGGTCTGCTCCTGGGCCCGGCCAAAGTGGCCATCAATAGGTCCAGGGTGGGGGCACGGTGGGAGGGAGGTTAGCTCTGGCTGCTTGCTTCTCTTCTGTGGTTATGTCTGCGCCCAGGTGGCCCTGGAGAGGGAACACACGGTGCCCACTGGTATGCTTGGGGCCCTCTGAAATGGAGTGTTTTGTGGACACCAGGAATAATAAAATTTAGTTTGGAGTTTCCCTTTTGTTTTGTTCAAAGTTATTAAAGAAATAGAAAAAGATCTGAGCAGGTGGTGGTGATCTCGAACCACCAGTTGGTTCTTTAAAGTGGCCACACAGTTGTCAGTTAGGAGCCGACCACATTGGTGAGGGATTGGAGTCACATGTAGGCCAGACCGGGTAAGGACAGCAGGTTTCCTTCCCTAACGGACGAGACGTTAAACCGAGGGCCCGTCTGCCCTCTCAGGTGGACGTAAAAGATCCCATGGCACTATTTCGAAGAAGAGCAGGGGGTTCTCCCCGGTTTATCCCTCAACCAACATCACTAAAACAGATTCTCTGGTCATTATCACATTGCTATTTTTGGGAGCTTGCTGTGCACAAATTGGCTACTGCGTTTCCTACATTACAACAGTGACCACACTTCAAAAAGTACTTCATTGGCTTTAAAGCGCTTTGGGACGTCCAGTGGTCGTGAAAGGCGCTATATAAATGCAAGTCTTTCTTTCTAAAGGACATTAGTGAACTAGTTGGGTTTTTACGACAATTTCACAGCTTCATGGTCACTTACCGATCCCAGATTTTTTTGAGGTTTTGATTGTTAGTCCAGGCCTCCGGATTACATAACCACTACACTACCGTATCCAATTATAAAACCCAAAATGCCATTTGTCCTTTTTATGTCTTTCTCCACTTGCACTTTCCTGGAATTTATTATGAACCCCTGGGTCACCCTCGCACTTCAGCCTCATTCTGCCACCTGTACAGTCCCAATCCTTGTTTGCCCTCTCAAAATACATTACCTCCACACTATCCATGCTAACTACTCGTTCTCCTAATCGTCCGTGTCTTTAGATTCCCTCGGAGACCCCTCTTTTCCAAGGGACATGCTCAACAGCCTCGGCCTCCTGATACCTGGTATCGCCATCGACGCTGGACTCCGTACCTCTGCCAAGGCAGTCAGTGCTGAAGAGGAAGGTTAGGGCGGACTGTGCCTTTAATAGGGTGCAGTGTTTCTGAGCATCGTGTCTCTATTGGCCGGATCACAGCAGAGTAACGATTTGTACACTCCACCCAAAACAATGACTGAAATCCCAGAACATCACCTCAGGCACTGGTTCAGGCGAGGTGGACAATCCGCACAGAAACGACGGCCGCCTTTCTGCAAAATTATCTGACCAATTTCCCTTCAATAAATGCAAACGGTTTCTCTTCTCTGTCAAAACTGACATAAATTCAAGTCTGATGCTCTGTACATTAGAGTGTTCAATTAACCCAGTGGTGTTGCAAGGTACAGAAATGTGCTTCTAGTTTTACTGGTTAGATTGCATGAGTAAATGCAGGGGTAGTGCAGTCAGAAATAAAATAATTCATGTGTAATTAGAGGACAGCCACATTCCCCTCAGCCATGGTGCATTAGCTGAGGACAATGTATTGTGTGGTACTGAATAAAGAGGTCCCCTCGGTGTGACCCCTGATCTCCTGCTCAGTTAGCGGATTCAGCCAGGTGGAACAGTAAAGGGTGGTGTGATTTACCTCGATGCCCCACACCCGACTGCTGTCTAATCTCTCGGCTGGAAAGTGGCTATGTGGGGGTGACAACAGGACCAGGCTGGGCTATATCGCCATAGACACACTTGAGCTCGCACGCCTAGAATGATAATTGGGTGAGGCATCGGAGGATAATTGGTAACCATGACACCTCAGGAGAGGAGATGGGAAGGGATCAGTATCCTTCCTTGGAGAAACACTGAGGAATGGCTACGTGAGAGGGAGCTGAGTGTCCATTGTGCCCTTTAGGGGAGAGGATCAGAGGGATAATTGATGGGGATAGGAGCACAATTATAGAGGGGCACATTGTTGAGTTTCCCATGGTGGTAAGAGAGCAAGTTGCTATTGCATGGTTAATCCATTGAGGAATATAATGGCTTTACAATGTTATAACATCATCACCTATCTTAACTGGACTGGACTTGGAATCACTGACATGAACCATCACCTCGCTTCTCTATGTAGTAGCACCAAATGCCAGTGACCTTTGGGTTCTTGTGGTTTGTATGCCCTTATGATTTGAGTACAGTTTATCTTTGTACATTTTTTTAATATACAACAACTAATAGTGTCTTTAACGTAGTAAAATGTTCCTCGGCGCTTCACAGGAACGATTATCAAAAGTTAGACTCTGAGCCACATGAGATTTTAGGGCAGGCGACCAAAAGCTCGGTCAAAGAGTCGGTTTTAAGGAGCGTTTTAAAGGAGGCGAGAGAGGCGGAGAGGTTTAGGGAGGGAATTCCAGAGTTTAGGGCCTCGGCAGCTGAAGACACAGCCGCCAATGGTGGAGCGATGAAAATCGGGGATGCACAAGAGGCCAGAAGTGGAGGAGCGCAGAGATCTTGGAGGGTTGCGGGGCTGGAGGAAATTACAGAGATAGGGAGGGGCGAGGCCCTGGAGAGATTTGAAAACAAGGATGAGAATTTTGAAATCGAGGTGTTGCCGGACCGGGAGCCCACGTAGGCCAGCGAGCACAGGGGGTGATGGGTGAACAGGACTCGGTGCGAGTTAGGACAGGGGCAGCAGCGTTTTGGATGAGCTGAAGTTTACGGAGGGTGCGAGGCCGGCCAGAAGAGCTTCGGAATCGTCAATACACATTGGTTGGCATGACAGGTGCTGTGGAGGTAACTGATGAGGATGAGTTAGACACTGTCAACAGCCCCTGGGAGAAATTAGATGGAACTAGTTATTATGAGCCTGTAGAATTACACTGGACACGGTTCCAGTCGGGAAGACCTCCGTTCATTTATGCAGCGGGTTTGTACATCTCCCCAATTGCAGAACTGCATTGTGGTTCAAGTTCTGACACTGCTGCTGATTTCTTGAAAACCTGAATAATGAAAATTTTCACATCATCATAACAGAAGCAAAGTAGAAAAATTGACTGATTTTTTTCTCTCTCTAAAAAACAGACTTTCGATAGCTGGTTTGCATTTTGGCCATGGATGGACAGTCCCTTCACAAAGTGGTCAGAGCAGCTGCACTCTGTTGAACCAATTGATCTACCACTTAGCAAGGCTTGACAGGTGGTGATAACCTCCAGAAGCAGCGCCATCTACATGTGGAGGATCACCATCACATGGCAGGTCAAACGTGAGCCATCAGGTGTTGCAAAATGGGTTTTCCCCCTGTGTTTACCAACTGATGGCATTGGGTGAGTGAGCAACATCAGAAGGATCTCAGACAGAAGGATGTCGCGAAGCGCTTCACAGCCAATTCATTACTTTTTGAACTGCAGGCAAAACACGGCAGCCATCTTGTGCACAGCAAGGTCCCACAAACAGCAATGAGATGATGACCAGTTGATCTATTGTTGGGTGTGTTAGTTGAGGGATAAATGTTGGCCAGGGCACCTTTGAATAGTGCCGTGGGATCTTTTATGTCCCCCTGATCAGGCGTCCGTTTAATGCAATAGCAAAAATCCTGCGGCTGCTGGAAATCTGAAACAACAACAGAGAATGCTGGAAACACTCAGCAGGTCAGGCAGCATCGTGGAGAGAGAAACAGAGTTAACGTTTCAGCTCGATTACCCTTCGTCAGAACTGGAAAAAGTTGGAGAAGTAACAGATATTTAAGCAAGTGTAGGGGCAGGGAAAGGGGGGAGGGGAGGAAAGAACAAAAGGGAAGGTCTGTGATAGGCTGGAAGGCAGGAGGGATTAAAAGACAAAAGGGATGATGGTGCAAGGCAAAAGGAGATGGTAATGGGACAAGTTAACTGTTTAATGTCTCATTTGAAAGACGGTACCTCTCAACAATTTAGCGCTCCCTCAATACTGTGCTGAAGTGTCAGCCTAGATAATGTACACAGACCCTGAAGTGGGAAATGAATTCAGGACCTTCTGGCTCTGGAAGTGAGTGTTAGCACTAGGATAAGCTGATAATTGATTTGGGGGGTTGGTGGGTGGGGGAAGGGGCTGGGCTGTGGGGCTTGAAGGGTCAGATAGGACACCCAAGGTTGCCAGGGCGAGGGATGGAGTCAGAGGTGAAAGTGCAGAGCTTTTGGTGGGACCCTGAACAGGATGACTTTAGTCTTGCTGACTGAGTTAAAGGAAGTTCTTGCTCGTTCAGGACTTGATGTCAGCTGAGCAGTTGGATGTGATTGGGGAGTCCAGGGTGATGGCAGAGAGTTCGATCTGGGAGTCCCAGGGTACATGTGAAAATGGCCCCAAGCCTATGAAGGCCGAGGGGCAGCACTTAGACAAGGATAAGAAGGGGGCCAAAGATGGAGCCTTGAGGCCCACCTCAGGTGACCTTGAGGGAAGGACCACCGGAGGAGAAGCCATTGCATGATTTGTGTTGGGACACGCAGGAGTGGGACCAGGCTAAGGCAGAGCAGCTAATATGGGCCACCGAGGAGAGATGGTGGAGGAGGATGGAGTGATCTAGTGCAGGAGTACGAGGCACTGCTCATGAATTAATCAATCTATTGGGTGTTGCCTGCGTACTGCTCCCAGGATCATTAGGAACAGGAGGAAGGCCATTCAGCCCCTCAAGCCTGCTCCACCATTAAATTAGATTATGGCTGATTTGCACCCCAACTCCATTTAGGAAGTATATAGAGGCTGTGTCTAGTCACTAGGTGTAGAGATGAATATGCACCTGTGCCTTCAGAATGTGTAATGGGAAGGTGAACCTGATTGGCAATCGACCTTGAGACCTTCTGGTCAGTATAGTACAGCTACATGCTGCCATTACCAATTAACCAGTGGGATGCCCTTGAATGCTCATTTCAAAAAGGTCAACCATTCAACATCAGACAGGCTTTTTTTTAAAGAAAATTGAGAATCCAAGGGCCAAAGCCCAGAGTGCAGGAGGGGGGAGCGGGGATACTGAGGGAGAGGAGGAGGAGTGCCACAGTTTTGAGGTTCTCAGAAAGAGTGAGTAGGAGTAGGAGACAGGGAGGTGAGGAGGAGTTGGGGGGGAGACGAGGAGTTGGGGGGGGGAGACAGGGAGGTGAGGAGGAGTTGGGGGGGAGATGACTGTCAATTCCAATACAGGGAGCAGGATTGGTACGGTGTTGCTATGAGGCTTGATAAGTGGGGTTAGTTGGTCAGCTGGGGGTCTGACACAGGCAGAAACCGAACCCCCTCTTTCAGCCTCGAAACCAAATTACTGAGAGATCCACCAGTTTTCTATTTGCCCCACAGGGCATGCACCTGTAGGAATATCTAATGTCACAAATCACAGGATAATTATGGATGAGGGAGGCATTCAGCACAATTGATCCTAATCCCATCCATTTGTTACTTAATGATTGCAGGCTTTTCCCTCCACTCCTCTATCTGGAACTTTGTTCCACACATTGATCACTTTGTGCGAAGAAGAATTTCCTGATACCTGTACTAAAACTTCCCTTCTCTCGTCTGAACCCTTGTTCGACCCCCACAGTTTAATGTAAAGTAATATTTTGAGTTAATTATTTCTATACCCTTAACAATCTTATAAACCTAGAAGGTCACTTCTCAGACACCTCATATCCAGGGTGAAAAGCCTAACCCGAGTTCCCTCCGCCAGCCCCAGCAAAGAGTGGCAAACAATCAAACCACCGCCCCCCCACAAGTGTGTATCGGGGTACTGCTGGAGTTCACCCAGCTAGAGCCACACGGCCAGCCGCACCGCGCACTGCAAGGTGACCTGCTGCTTGTCCAGACAGGACCACCCTACCCATTGGGCCATTGGCTTGCAGGGCTATCTGGAGCAGAGTGGGAAGAGTCACAGTCCCCAGGGATGGGCCAACCCTCAAGGATCCATTAGTGATCCAGGCTGCAGTACTGCAACTCAGTACTGTGACCTCATTGAAACATACAAGATTCTGAGGGGGATTGACGGGGTAGGTGCTGAGAGGTTGTTTCCCCCTGGCTGGAGAGTCTCGAACCAGGGGTCACAGTCTCAGGATAAGTGGTCGGCCATTTAGGACTGAGATGAGGAGGAAATTTGTTTACTCCGAGGGTTGTGAATCTTTGGAATTCTCTACCCCAGAGGGCTGTGGATGCTCAGTCGTTGAGTATATTCAAGGCTGAGATTGATAGATTTTTGGACTCTAGGGGAATCAAGAGCAGGAAAGTGGAGTTGAGGTCAAAGATCAGCCATGGTCTTATTGAATGGGGGAGAGGCTCGAGGGGCCGAATGGCCGACTCCTGCTCCTAATTCTTATGTTGTTAACCCTGCCTGGTATGATTATCAGGTTATACTTGCATAGAGACACCTTCTCACTCACACAGACACACTCACATGCACCGAGATACACTCTTGTACAGATAGACATTCATACTCATACACTACTACACACTCGCACTGTCACACTCGCACTCCGATACACCCAATGCTCAGATACACACAGATCGATAAGGAAGTTCGGGTCAAATTCCTGTAATTGGACTTTGGATTATCCACCCACTGAATTCAATCACAGTCCAACCCAGACTTTCAAAAAACTTGGACTGGCTCAGCTGCTCAAAACTTGGACTGGCTGCCGGAGAAGAGGGGCCTGGGCTAACACCTCCGGGTCCAGGGCTAACTCCCCCGGGTCCAGGGCTAACCTCCCCCACCCCCCCCCCCCCCTCCCCCCCTTCAAGTGCATATCCAAGTACTTTTTAAATGTGATGAGGGTTTCTGCCTCTACCACCCTTTCAGGCAGTGAGTTCCAGACCCCCACCACCCTCTGGGTGAAAAAAATTCTCCTCAACTCCCCTCTAATCCTTCGAACAATTACTTTAAAGTAAAGGTTAAATCTTACTCTCACAACAGATAATGATCTGAAATGGTGAACACAGTTATTAGGCAGAGGACACAGCGGGTGGACCTGGTGTGGATGGACTGGGCTACAGGCGGGTTTTAGTCCCTTTCTATCTCGAACTCTGGCTCCACCTGCCCCAGTCCCTCCTGCCCTGCCCGGGGACTTACCTGTCCAGGTGTGTCGGTGCGGCCGCGGCTCAGGGAGCCGGGTTGAGTTGAGCAGCAGCTTCTGATGCCTCTCTCTCTCTCTCTCTCTCTCGGGTCGCTGTGTCTCATTCCCCCGCCGCTCTCACCTCCACCTCCTCGGATCGCTGCTGCGATGTGACCCAGCCTTGGGGCGGAAACCTCTTTAAGAGGAGGGAGGGAGAGAGAGAGCTGGGATCTTCAAATCGATTTCATTTTCATTTTAACTCGAATTCAACGCAGCGAATCGACAGGAAAAACCGGTTGGAAATGTACAAGGATTGTGAAACGGACAATTGTGGAGGAAGCAGGGTTGAGATATTCAGGGATCGGCTGAAGGCACATTAAACTTTCACAAACACTTTACTCACCTTTAGTGGGAACTGGAGACCTGATCAACATCTGCAAAATCACACCCTTAACATATATATCAAAACAAAACTAATAGCACACATTAAAAATAATCCCAAGGCATTTCACAAATAGACCCGTGAGACTGGGGACCAAACCCTCATCTTCTGTATCACCAAAACCGTCCAGCTCAGCCCCTCCACTGCTGAAAAGCTTGCACTGAGGGGAACGGGAGCAGAGTGCTTCTGTCACTGGACCAGTAATCCACAGGCCTGGACTAATGATCTGTGAGCCAGGAGTTCAAACCCACCACGGCCAGCTGGGGAATTTAAAATTCAGTTAATTAAATAAATCTGGAATAAAAATTAAAAGTTGGTATCAGTAATTCAGGTGCCTTCCTGGTCTGTCCCATTCTGGGCAGTGCATTTACTGACGGAGCCGATGTCAGGAGGGCGTGACGAGGACAGGTTCAAACTGCACGCTGCTGTCCTGAGGCACCCGGTCAGCAACCAATGTTCCCGTTAAGGTGGCCGCGCAGTAATCTGAAAGCTCCCGCCCAGCCCGCAGAAATTTAAAGGGACCGCGCACTAAAAGAAACCGGCCGCGCAGAACAAACGCAGCTTACCGGGAACATTGCCAGCAATGCGATCCAATTATAGCCCTTTATTTTCAGAAACAGACATCAGTGTGTCTCATCCACAAGTATCTCCAGCCCGAGCGCAGCATTCAGTCAGCCGACCTCACCCAGCCACAGCACGGTGGTGGAACGCACAGCGTGAAACACCAACGCAGGAAAAACACCGCACACAATAGAGCCAGGCCTCTGCCAGATAGATTTGAACAGCGGCAAATTGTCACTCATTGTTACACACAGAAGGAGGCCATTCGGCCCATCGTGCCTGTGCCGGCTCTTTGAAAGAGCTCTCCAATTAGTCCCATTCCCCTGCTCTTTCCTCACAGCCCTGCAAATATTTCCCCTTCAAGTATTTACTAATTCCCCTTTGAAAGTTACTATTGAATCTGCTTCCACCGCCCTTTCAGGCAGCGCATTCCAGATCACAACAACTCGCTGCATAAAAAGATTTTGCCTCTGGTTCTTTTGCCAATCACCTTAAATCTGTGCCCTCTGGTTACCGACCCTTCTGCCAGTCAAGTTTGAACATCCCTATTAAATCTCCCTTAGCCTTCTCTGCTGTAATGAGAACAATCCCAGCTTCTCACGGCACGGGCTCGATGGGCCAAATGGCCTCCTTCTGTGCTGTAACCATTCTATGATTCTCTAGTCTCTCCACATAACTGAAGTCCTTCATTCCTGGCCTCGAACATACACAGCCACTCCCAGTCACGCTATTACAAACTGAATTTAACAGAAACAGAGTGGAGTGGCTTATAGGAGCAGGAGGCAGCCATTCACCCTCATGAGCCTGCTCCACCATTCAATCAGATCAGGGCTGATCTGCACCTCAACTCCGTTTACCCGCCTTTGCTCCATATCCCTCGTTACCCATTATCGAACAAAAATCTATCCATCTCAGTCTGGAAAATTTCAAGCATCCAGAGTCTTTTGGGGGAGAGAGTTTTCCAGATTCACACCACTGTGAAGAAGTGCTTCCTGACATCACCTCTGAACGGCCTGGCTCTAATTTTAAGGTGATGCCCCCTTGTTCTGGACTCCCCCCCCACCATCAGAGGAAATAGTTCCTCTCTATCTACCCTGTCAACTCCTTTAATCATCTTAACACCTCAATTAGATAGGGGTCCGGGAGCATAGTGGTCATGTTACTGGCCCAGTAATCCTGAACTAATGATTCAGTCGTAAGGGGGACCCCGAGCTTCCGGTCGCCTGTCACTTTAATTCTCCGCTCCACTCCCACTCTGACCTCACTGTCCTCGGCCTCTTGCATTGTTCCACTGAAGCTCAGCGGAAGCTCAAGGAACAGCATCTCATCTTTCGATTAGGCACTTTACAGCCTTCCGGACTCAACATAGAGTTCAACAATTTCAGATCATAACCTCGGCCCCTATCATGTATATATTTTTTATCCACACTTTTTGTTTGTGCCTTCTGTTCTTCTCTCCCACATGGCAGCTGTCTTTCATTCTGCCAGCGCAATTCACACTTCATCTCGAGCCATCCTTTGTTTCTTAACCTGTCCCATTACCACCTCCTTTTGCCTTGAATATCTCTTAATGTCTCTTAACCTCTCCTGCCTTCTATCCTATCACAGACCTTCCCTTTTGTCATTTCATCCCCTCCCCCCTTTCCCAGCCCCTGCACTTGCTTAAAAATCTGTTCCATTTCCTGCTTTTTTCCAGTTCTGACGAAAGGTCATCGACCTGAAACGTTAACTCTGTTTCTCTCTTCACAGATGCTGCCTGACCTGCTGAGTATCTCCAGCATTTTCTGTTTTTGTTATTAATGATCCAGAGACGGGAGATGAAATCCAGTTAATTAAATAAATCTGGGGGCAAAAAGCTAGTATCAGGAATGGTGACCATGAAACTATCGGATTGTTGTAAAAACCCATCTGGTTCACGAATGTCCTTTAGGGAAGGAAATCTGCCGTCCTTACCCGGTCTGGCCTATATGTGACTCCAGTCCCACAGCAATGTGGTTGACTTTTAATTGTCCTCTGAAATGGCCCAGCGAGACACTCAGTTGTACCAAACTGCTACGACAAAGTCAGCTCTGTGGGAGTAACTTCACCACACGGACTGCAGCGGTTCAAGGTGGCGGCTCACCACCACCTTCTCAAGGGCAATTGGGACTGGGCAATAAATGCCGGCCTTGCCAGCGACGCCCCACATCCCAGGAATGAATAAAAAAAAATTATATAGCGCCTTTTATAGAACCTCAGGACGTCCTCTGCAGCAATGAAGTATAGTCACTGTTGTAATGTAGGAAACGCGGCAGCCAATTTGCGCACAGCAAGATCCCACAAACAACACTGAGATAAATGACCTGATGATTTTTTTTTAGTGATGTTGAGGGATAAATATTGGCCAGTTCACCAGGAAGATTTCCCCTGCTCTTCTTTAGAATAGTGCCACGCTCTATTTTCATCCACCTGAGAGGGCAGACAGGGCCTCGGTTTAACATCTCATCCACAAGCTTTCCTCACCTCCAGTCTCGACTAATGCAGCACTCCCATTACTGGCATCCCAACCGCCTCCTTCCATAAACTGCTCTCCATATCCTGCCCTCACTGGTCAATGCTGGCTCCCTCTTCCCCAATTCATTCAATTCAAAGATCTTGTCCAAAATTCCTCCCCAAGTGGCTGTGGATGCTGGGGGTCAATTAAAATTGTCAAGACTGAGATCGATGGATGTTTGTTGGGTAAGGGTATTGAGGGATACGGAGCTAAGGTGGGAAAATGGAGTTGAGGTACAGATCACCATCATCACACTGAATGAATAGAACAGGCTCGAGGGGCTGACTAGCCTCCTCCTGTTTCTCTGTTCCTCCCGTGGCCTTGGCCCACCCTATCTTTGCAATTTCCTGTAACCTTATATCCCTCCTGAACTCTCTTCTCCTCTGATTCCGGCCTCTTGTACATCAGTCCTTGCCCCACCCTTCACCCCACCATTGGTGGCAGAGCCAGCAAGCACCAGGACAGAAGAGTTTAGGAAGGAGACCAAAAGCTAGGTTGAAGAGCTGGGTTTTGAGGCAGGTTCAACAGTGAGAGAGGCACAGAGAGTTCTGATGAGTGAGTAAGACCAAGGCTCAGCTACCAATGGTGGGGTGAATGGTGTGGGAGGGAGGGGAATGCACAAGAGGCCAGAGTTCAGAGCAGCAGAATGTTCAAGAGGGTTATAGGAGATTACAGAAAATGCTAGAGTCCATTATAAAGGATGTAATAGCAGAGCACTTGGAAAACAGTGACAGGATCGGACAAAGTCAACATGGATTTACAAAAGGTAAATCATGCTTGACTAATCTACTGGAATTTTTTGAGGATGTAACTGGTAGAATAGATAAGGGAGAACCAGTGGATGTGGTGTATTTGGACTTTCAGAAGGCTTTCGATAAGGTCCCACATAAGAGATTAGCGTGCAAAGTTAAAGCACATGGGATTGGGGGTAAGGTACTGACTTGGATAGAGAACTGGTTGGCAGACAGGAAGCGAAGAGTTGGAATAAACGGGTCTTTTTCCGAGTGGCAGGCAGTGACTAGTGGGGTACCGCAGGGATCGGTGCTAGGACCCCAGTTATTCACAATATCCATTAATGATCGAGACGAGGGAACTAGATGTAATATCTCCAAGTTTGCAGACGACACAAAGCTGGGTGGGCGTGTGTGCTGTGAGGAGGATGCAGAGAAACTCCAGTATGATTTGGACAGGTTGGGTGATTGGGCAGATGCATGGCAGATGCAGTATAATGTGGATAAATGCGAGGTTATCCACTTTGGTGGCAAAAACAGGAAGGCAGATTATTATCTGAACGGCAATAGATTGGGAAAAGGGGAAGTGCAACGAGACCTGGGTGTCCTTGTGCACCAGTCGCTGAGGGTAAGCATGCAGGTGCAGCAGGCGGTTAAGAAGGCAAATGGTATGTTGGCCTTCATAGCGAGAGGATTCGAGTACAGGAATAAAGAGGTCTTGCTGCAGTTGTGCAGGGCTTTGGTAAGACCACACCTTGAGTATTGTGTGCAGTTTTGGTCGCCTTATCTGAGGAAAGATGTTCTTGCCATGGAGGGAGTGAAGCAAAGATTCACCAGACTGATACCTGGGATGGCAGGAATGACGTATGAAGAGAGATTGGGTCGATTGGGCTTGTATTCGCTAGAGTTTAGAAGAATGAGAGGGGATCTCATTGAAACTTATAAAATTCTAACAGGACTAGACAGACTAGATGCAGGAAGGATGTTCCCGATGGCGGGGGAGTCCAGAACCAGGGGTCACAGTCTAAGGATAAAGGGTAAGTCATTTAGGACTGAGATGAGGAGAAATTTCTTCACCCAGAGAGTGGTGAACCTGTGGAATTCTCTACCACAGAAGGCAGTTGAGGCCAATTCATTAAATATATTCAAGAAGGAGTTAGATATATTTCTTAAGGCTAAAGGGATCAAGGGATATGGGGAGAAAGCAGGGACAGGGTACTGAATTTGGATGATCAGCCATGATCGCATTGAATGGTGGAGCAGGCTCGAGGGGCTGAATGGCCTACTCCTGCTCCTATCTTCTATGTTTCTATAAGGTAGAGTGAAGACTTTGAATTGAATGCATTGGGGTGTCAATGTAGGATTGATGGGCGAGCGGAATTGGGGTGCCAAAAACCAGGACAAATCCAACCCGGCCAATTACCGCCCCATCAGTCTACTCTCAATCATCAGCAAAGTGATGGAAGGTGTCATCGACAGTGCTATCAAGCGACACTTACTCACCAATAACCTGCTCACTGATGCCCAATTTGGGTTCCGCCAAGACCACTCGGCTCCTGACCGCATTACAGCCTTGTTCCAAACATGGACAAAGGAGCTGAATTCCAGAGGTGAGGTGAGAGTGACTGCCCTTGACATCGAGGCAGCATTTGACCAAGTGTGGCATCAAGAAGCCCTAGTAAAACTGAAGTCAATGGGAATCGGGGGGGAAAACGCTCCACTGGCTGGAGTCATACCTAGCACAAAGGAATATGGTTGTGGTGGTTGAAGGTCAATCATCACAGCCCCAGGACATTGCTGCAGGAGTTCCTCAGGGCAGTGTCCTAGGCCCAACCATCTTCAGCTGCTTCATCAATGACCTTCCCTCAAACATAAGGTCAGAAATGGGGATGTTCGCTGATGACTGCATAGTGTTCAGTGCCATTCACAACTCCTCAGATAATGAAGCAGTCCATGCCCGCATGCAACAAGACCTGGACGACGTTCAGGCTTGGGCTGATACGTGGCAGGTAACATTCGCGCCACAGAAGTGCCAGGCAATGACTATCTCCAACAAGAGAGAGTCTAACCACCTCCCCATGACATTCAACGGCATTACCATCGCCGAATCCCCCCAATATCAACATCCTGGGGGTCACCATTGACCAGAAACTTAACTGGACCAGCCACATATATACTGTGGCAACAAGAGCAGGTCAGAGGCTAGGTATTCTGCGGCGAGTGTCTCACCTCCAGGCTCCCCAAAGCCTTTCCACCTTCTACAAGGCACAAGTCAGGAGTGTGATGGAATACTCTCCACTTGCCTGGATGAGTGCAGCTCCAACAACACTCAAGAAGCTCAACACCATCCAGGACAAAGCAGCCCGCTTGATTGGCACCCCATCCACCACCTTAAACATTCACTCCTTCCACCACCGGCGTACCGTCTACAAGATGCACTGCAGCAACTCACCAAGGCTTCTTCGGCAGCACCTCCCAAACCCGCGACCTCTTCCACCTAGAAGGACAAGGGCAGCAGGCGCATGGGAGCACCACCACCTCCAAGTTCCCCTCCAAGTCACACACCATCCTGACTTAGAAGTATAACGCCCATCCTTCATCGTCGCTGGGTCAAAATCCTGGAACTCCCTCCCTAACAGCACGGTGGGAGTACCTTCACCACACGGACTGCAGCGGTTCAAGAAGGCGGCTCACCACCACCTTCTCGAGGGCAATTAGGGATGGGCAATAAATGCTGGCCTTGCCAGCGACGCCCACATCCAATAAACGAATACAAAAAAATGTAGGATTGATGGGCGAGCGGGACTTAATGTAGGACAGGATTTATGTGGCAGAGTTTTGGACAAGTTGGAGTTTGTAGAGGGTGGAGGATGGGAGGCCAGCACAGGGAGAATTACAATAGTCAAGTCTGGCATTGACGACAGGCTTAGAATCCGAGAATCTTACCGCACAGAAGGAGGCCATTCAGCCCATCGTGTCTGTGCCTTGCTTGTTTAAGGGTTTCAGTGGTGGGGGAGTTGAGGTAGGGGTGGAGGTGGGCAGTGTTGCAGAGGTTGAGGTGAACGGTCTTGCTGATGGATATGATGGGAGTTTGAAGCTCAGCTCAGGGTTGAACTGGACACCAAGATTGCAAATGGTGTGGTTCAGCCCGAGAGAGTGGTCAGGGAGGGGGATGGAGTCAATAGCAAGAGGTCAGAGTTCATGGCGGCGGCCGAGGATACTGGCTCCAGTCTTCCCGAAATTAAACTGGAGAAAGTTGGGATTTATTCAGAGCCTGATATTGAACAGCTTGGAAGCAGTGGAGGGGTGGAGAGAGGTTTTACTGAGTTGGAGCATTTATAGAAAGGATATATCGGCCTTGGCAGGAGTGCAGCACTGATTCACCAGAATCTTACCAGGGCTCCAAGGGTTAGATTATGAGGAGAGATTACATAAACTAGGCTTGTATTCCCTGGAATATAGAGGTTAAGGGGTGATTTGATTGATGTTTTTAGGATTTTGAAAGGAATTGATCGGGTGGATAGAGAGAAACTTTTCCCACTGGTGGGGGAGTCCAGGACAGGGGGACAGAACCTTAAAATCAGAGCCAGACCTTTCAGGAGAGAAGTTAGGAAACACTTCTTCACACAAAGTGTGGAACTCTTTCCCACAAAAAGCAGTAGATGCGAGCTCAATTAATAATTTTAAATCGGTAATCGATAGATTTTTGCTAGACAGGGGTATAAAAGGATATGGAGGATGGAGTTAGGATACAGATCAGCCATGATCCCATTGAATGACGGAACAGGCTCAAAGGGCTGAATGGCCTCCTCCTGTTCCTATGTGGAAGTTCGTCCTGTGTCTGCAGATGATGTTGCCAAGAGGCAGCAAGCAGAGAAGGAAGAGGAGGGTTCCCAGGATTGATGAGTGGGGACCCCCGGGGCTGATCCTTCAGGGGAGAGAAGAAAAGCCATTGTCGGAGATTAGACTGGGTGGGATATTAAAGGGTGCAGGGAGTGAGGGGGAGAGTGGGATTAGACTGGGTGGGATATTAAAGGGTGCGGGGAGTGAGGGGGAGAGTGGGATTAGACGGGGTGGGATATTAAAGGGTACGGGGAGTGATGGGGAGAGTGGGATTAGACTGGGTGGGATATTAAAGGGTGCGGGGAGTGAGGGGGAGAGTGGGATTAGACTGGGTGGGATATTAAAGGGTGCGGGGAGTGAGGGGAGAGTGGGATTAGACTGGGTGGGATATTAACGGGTGCGGGGAGTGAGGGGGAGAGTGGGAGTAGACTGGGTGGGATATTAACGGGTGCGGGGAGTGAGGGGGAGAGTGGGATTAGACTGGGTGGGATATTAAAGGGTGTGGGGGAGTGAGGGGGAGAGTGGGATTAGACTGGGTGGGATATTAAAGGGTGTGGGGGAGTGAGGGGGAGAGTGGGATTAGACTGGGTGGGATATTAAAGGGTGTGGGGAGTGAGGGGGAGAGTGGGATTAGACTGGGTGGGATATTAAAGGGTACGGAGAGTGAGGGGGAGAGTGGGATTAGACTGGGTGGGATATTAAAGGGTATGGGGAGTGAGGGGGAGAGTGGGATTAGACTGGGTGGGATATTAAAGGGTGCGGGGAGTGAGGGGGAGAGTGGGATTAGACTGGGTGGGATATTAAAGGGTAGGGGAGTGAGGGGGAGAGTGGGATTAGACTGGGTGGGATATTAAAGGGTAGGGGAGTGAGGGGGAGAGTGGGATTAGACTGGGTGGGATATTAAAGGGTAGGGGAGTGAGGGGGAGAGTGGGATTAGACTGGGTGGGTTATTAAAGGGTATGGGGAGTGAGGGGGAGAGTGGGTTTAGACTGGGTGGGATATTAAAGGGTAGGGGAGTGAGGGGGAGAGTGGGATTAGACGGTGGGATATTAAAGGGTAGGGGAGTGAGGGGGAGAGTGGGATTAGACTGGGTGGGATATTAAAGGGTATGGGGAGTGAGGGGGAGAGTGGGTTTAGACTGGGTGGGATATTAAAGGGTAGGGGAGTGAGGGGGAGAGTGGGATTAGACTGGGTGGGATATTAACGGGTGCGGGGAGTGAGGGGGAGAGTGGGATTAGACTGGGTGGGATATTAAAGGGTAGGGGAGTGAGGGGGAGAGTGGGATTAGACTGGGTGGGATATTAAAGGGTATGGGGAGTGAGGGGGAGAGTGGGTTTAGACTGGGTGGGATATTAAAGGGTAGGGGAGTGAGGGGGAGAGTGGGATTAGACTGGGTGGGATATTAACGGGTGCGGGGAGTGAGGGGGAGAGTGGGATTAGACTGGGTGGGATATTAAAGGGTAGGGGAGTGAGGGGGAGAGTGGGATTAGACTGGGTGGGATATTAAAGGGTAGGGGAGTGAGGGGGAGAGTGGGATTAGACTGGGCGGGATATTAAAGGGTGTGGGGAGTGAGAGGGAGAGTGGGATTAGACTGGGCGGGATATTAAAGGGTGTGGGGAGTGAGAGGGAGAGTGGGATTAGACTGGGTGTGATATTAAAGGGTGCGGGGAGTGAGGGGGAGAGTGGGATTAGACTGGGTGGGATATTAAAGGGTACGGGGAGTGAGGGGGAGAGTGGGATTAGACTGGGTGGGATATTAAAGGGTAGGGGAGTGAGGGGGAGAGTGGGATTAGACTGGGTGGGATATTAAAGGGTGCGGGGAGTGAGTAGGAGTGTGGGATTAGACTGGGTGGGATATTAAAGGGTACGGGGAGTGAGGGGGAGAGTGGGATTTGACTGGGTGGGATATTAAAGGGTGTGGGGAGTGAGGGGGAGAGTGGGATTAGACTGGGTGGGATATTAAAGGGTGCGGGGAGTGAGTAGGAGTGTGGGATTAGACTGGGTGGGATATTAAAGGGTGTGGGGGAGTGAGGGGGAGAGTGGGATTAGACTGGGTGGGATATTAAAGGGTGCGGGGAGTGAGTAGGAGTGTGGGATTAGACTGGGTGGGATATTAAAGGGTACGGGGAGTGAGGGGGAGAGTGGGATTAGACTGGGTGGGATATTAAAGGGTGTGGGGGAGTGAGGGGGAGAGTGGGATTAGACTGGGTGGGATATTAAAGGGTATGGGGAGTGAGGGGGAGAGTGGGTTTAGACTGGGTGGGATATTAAAGGGTAGGGGAGTGAGGGGGAGAGTGGGATTAGACTGGGTGGGATATTAAAGGGTAGGGGAGTGAGGGGGAGAGTGGGATTAGACTGGGTGGGATATTAAAGGGTATGGGGAGTGAGGGGGAGAGTGGGTTTAGACTGGGTGGGATATTAAAGGGTAGGGGAGTGAGGGGGAGAGTGGGATTAGACTGGGTGGGATATTAACGGGTGCGGGGAGTGAGGGGGAGAGTGGGATTAGACTGGGTGGGATATTAAAGGGTAGGGGAGTGAGGGGGAGAGTGGGATTAGACTGGGTGGGATATTAAAGGGTATGGGGAGTGAGGGGGAGAGTGGGATTAGACTGGGTGGGATATTAAAGGGTAGGGGAGTGGGGGAGAGTGGGATTAGACTGGGTGGGATATTAAAGGGTATGGGGAGTGAGGGGGAGAGTGGGTTTAGACTGGGTGGGATATTAAAGGGTAGGGGAGTGAGGGGGAGAGTGGGATTAGACTGGGTGGGATATTAACGGGTGCGGGGAGTGAGGGGGAGAGTGGGATTAGACTGGGTGGGATATTAAAGGGTAGGGGAGTGAGGGGGAGAGTGGGATTAGACTGGGTGGGATATTAAAGGGTATGGGGAGTGAGGGGGAGAGTGGGATTAGACTGGGTGGGATATTAAAGGGTAGGGGAGTGGGGGAGAGTGGGATTAGACTGGGTGGGATATTAAAGGGTATGGGGAGTGAGGGGGAGAGTGGGTTTAGACTGGGTGGGATATTAAAGGGTATGGGGAGTGAGGGGGAGAGTGGGTTTAGACTGGGTGGGATATTAAAGGGTAGGGGAGTGAGGGGGAGAGTGGGATTAGACTGGGTGGGATATTAACGGGTGCGGGGAGTGAGGGGGAGAGTGGGATTAGACTGGGTGGGATATTAAAGGGTAGGGGAGTGAGGGGGAGAGTGGGATTAGACTGGGTGGGATATTAAAGGGTGCGGGGAGTGAGGGGGAGAGTGGGATTAGACTGGGTGGGATATTAAAGGGTACGGGGAGTGAGGGGGAGAGTGGGATTAGACTGGGTGGGATATTAAAGGGTGCGGGGAGTGAGGGGGAGAGTGGGATTAGACTGGGTGGGATATTAAAGGGTGTGGGGAGTGAGGGGGAGAGTGGGATTAGACTGGGTGGGATATTAAAGGGTAGGGGAGTGAGGGGGAGAGTGGGATTAGACTGGGTGGGATATTAAAGGGTACGGGGAGTGAGGGGGAGAGTGGGATTAGACTGGGTGGGATATTAAAGGGTGTGGGGAGTGAGGGGGAGAGTGGGATTAGACTGGGTGGGATATTAAAGGGTAGGGGAGTGAGGGGGAGAGTGGGATTAGACTGGGTGGGATATTAAAGAGTACGGGGAGTGAGGGGGAGAGTGGGATTAGACGGTGGGATATTAAAGGGTGAGGGGGAGAGTGGGATTAGACTGGGTGTGATATTAAAGGGTGCGGGGAGTGAGGGGGAGAGTGGGATTAGACTGGGTGGGATATTAAAGGGTACGGGGAGTGAGCGGGAGAGTGGGATTAGACTGGGTGGGATATTAAAGGGTACGGGGAGTGAGCGGGAGAGTGGGATTAGACTGGCTGGGATATTAAAGTGTACGGGGAGTGAGGGGGGAGAGTGGGATTAGACTGGGTGGGATATTAAAGGGTACGGGGAGTGACGGGGAGAGTGGGATTAGACTGGGTAGGATATCAAAGGGTACGGGGAGTGAGGGGGAGAGTGGGATTAGACTGGGTAGGATATCAAAGGGTATGGGGAGTGAGGGGGGAGAGTGGGATTAGACGGGGTGGGATATTAAAGGTTACGGGGAGTGAGGGGGAGAGTGGGATTAGACTGGGTGGGATATTAAAGGGTACGGGGAATGAGGGGGAGAGTGGGATTAGATAGGGTGGGATATTAAAGGGTACGGGGAATGAGGGGGAGAGTGGGATTAGACTGGGTGGGATATTAAAGGGTACGGGGAGTGAGGGGGAGAGTGGGATTAGACTGGGTGGGATATTAAAGGGTGCGGGGAGTGAGGGGGAGAGTGGGATTAGACGGGGTGGGATATTAAAGGGTACGGGGAGTGAGGGGGAGAGTGGGATTAGACTGGGTGGGATATTAAAGGGTGCGGGGAGTGAGGGGGAGAGTGGGATTAGACTGGGTGGGATATTAAAGGGTACGGGGAGTGAGGGGGAGAGTGGGATTAGACTGGGTGGGATATTAAAGGGTGCGGGGAGTGAGGGGGAGAGTGGGATTAGACTGGGTGGGATATTAAAGGGTACGGGGAGTGAGGGGGAGAGTGAAAGAAAGAAAGAAAGAACTTGTATTTCTGTAACGTCTTTCATGACCTCAGGCCGTCTCAAAGCGCTTTATAGCCAATGACTCACATTTGAAGTGCAGTCACTGTTGTATTGTAGGAAACGTGGCAGCCAATTTGCGCACAGCAAGCTCCCACAAACAGTAATGTGATAGTGACCACATAATCTGTTTTAGTGATGTTGGTTGAGGGATAAATATTAGCCCAGGACACCGGGGTGAACTCCCCTGCTCTTCTTTGAATAGTGGCCATGGAATCTTTAACGTCCTCCTGAGAGGGCAGACGGGGCCTCAGTTTAACGTCTCATCGGAATGACAACGACAACAACAACTTGTATTTATATAGCGCCTTTTTCGTAGTAAAACGTGCCAAGGCACTTCACAGGAGTATTATAAAACAAAATTTGACACCGAGCCACATAAGGAGATATTAGGGTAGATGACCAAAAGCTTGGTCAAAGAGATAGGTTTTAAGGAGCGTCTTAAACATAGAAACATAGAAAATAGGTACAGGAGTAGACCATTCGGTCCTTCGAGCCTGCACCACCATTCAATGCGTTCATGGCTGAACATGCTACCTCAGTACCCCATTCCTGCTTTCTCGCCATACCCCTTGATCCCCCTAGTTGTGAGTGTTATATCTAACTCCCTTTTGAATATATTTAGCGAACTGGCCTCAACAACCTTCTGTGGAAGAGAATTCCATAGATTCACCACTCTCTGGGTGAAGAAGTTCCTCCTCAGCTCAGTCTTAAATGGCTTTCCCTTAATCCTTAGACTGTGACCCCTGGTTCTAGTTTTCCCTAACATTGGGAACATTCTGCCCGCATCTAATTTGTCCAAACCAGTCAGGATTTTAAATGTCTCTATAAGATCCCCCCTCATTCTTCTGAACTCCAGAGGATACAAGTTCAGTTGACCCAATCTTTCTTGATATGTCAGTCCGGCCATCCCAGGAATCAATCTAGTGAACCTTCGCTGCACTCCCTCAATAGCAAGAATGTCCTTCCTTAAGTTAGGAGACCAAAACTGCGCACAATACTCCAGGTGTGGCCTCACCAAGGCGCTGTACAACTGCAGCATCACCTCCCTACTCCTGTACTCAAATCCCCTTACTATGAAGGCCATCATTCCGTTTGCTTTCTTGACTGCCTGCTGCACTTGCATTCCCACCTTCAGTGACTGATGTACCATGACGCCCAGGTCTCGTTGCACCTCCCCTTTCCCTAATTTGCCACCATTCAGGTAATAGTCCGCCTCTCTATTTTTACCACCAAAGTGGATAACCTCACATTTATCCACATTGTACTTCATCTGCCATACATTTGCCCATTCACCCAACCTGTCCAAGTCACTCTGTAGCCTCCTAGCATCCTCCTCATTGTTCACACTGCCTCCCAATTTAGTGTCATCCGCAAATTTGGAGATATTACATTTAATCCCTTCGTCCAAATCATTAATATATAATGTAAACAGCTGGGGTCCCAGCACCGAACCCTGCGGTACCCCGCTGGTCACTGCCTGCCATTCTGAAAAGTACCCATTTACTCCTACTCTTTGTTTCCTGTCTGCCAACCAGTTCTCAATCCACGTCAACACATTACCCCCAATCCCATGTGCTTTAACTTTGCTCACCAATCTCTTGTGTGGGACCTTGTCGAAGGCCTTCTGAAAGTCCAAATACACCACATCTACTGGTTCCCCCCTGTCCACCCTATTGGAAACATCCTCAAAAAATTCCAGAAGATTTGTCAAGCATGATTTCCCTTTCACAAATCCATGCTGACTTGGACCTATCATGTCGCCACTTTCCAAATAGTCTGTTATGACATCTTTAATAATTGCTTCCATCATTTTACCCACGACCGATGTCAGGCTGACCAGTCTATAATTCCCTGCTTTCTCCCTCCCTCCTTTTTTAAAAAGAGGGGTTACATTGGCCACCCTCCACTCCATCGGAACTGATCCAGAGTCTAAGGAATGTTGGAAAATGATCGTCAATGCATCCACTATTTCCAAGGCCACCTCCTTAAGTACTCTGGGATGCAGACCATCAGGCCCCGGGGATTTTTCAGCCTTCAGTCCCATCAATTTCCCCAATACCTTTTCCCGACTAATAAGGATTTCCCTCAGCTCCTCCCTCTTACCAGATCCTCTGACCCCTTTTATTTCCGGCAGGTTGTGTGTGTCCTCCACAGTAAACACCGAACCAAAGTACTTGTTCAATTGATCAGCCATTTCCTTGTTCCCCATTACGACTTCCCCTGTTTCCGACTGCAGGGGACCTACGTTTGTTTTTACTAACCTCTTTCTTTTTACATATTTATAGAAGCTTTTGCAGTCCATTTTAATGTTCTCTGCAAGCTTCCTTTCATATTTTATTTTCCCTGCCCTAATCAAACCCTTCGTCCTCCTCTGCTGAGTTTTGAAGTTCTCCCAGTCCCCAGGTTTGCTGCTACTTCTGGCCAATTTGTATGCAACTTCCTTGGTTTTAATACTATCCCTGATTTCCCTTGTTAGCCATGGTTGAGCCACCTTCCCTTTTTTATTTTTACGCCAGACCGGGATGTACAATTGTTGTAGTTCATCCATGCGATCTCTAAATGTCTGCCATTGCCCTTCCACTGATAGCCCCTTAAATATCGCTTGCCAATTTAACCTCGCCAATTCACGCCTCATACCCTCAAAGTTGCCCTTATTTAAGTTCTGGACCATGGTCTCTGACTTAACTGTTTCCTTCTCCATCCTAATGTAGAACTCCACCATACTATGGTCACTCTTCCCCAGGGGGCCTCGTACCACAAGATTGCTGATTAGTCCTTCCTCATTACACAACACCCAGTCCAGGATGGCCTCCCCTCGAGTTGGTTCCTCAACATATTGGTTTAGGAAACCATCCCTTAAACACTCCAGGAAATCCTCCTCCACCGTATTGCTTCCAGTTTGAGTAGCCCAATCTATATGCATATTAAAGTCACCCATGATAACTGCCGTGCCTTTTTTGCACGCACCTCTGATTTCCTGTTTCATACCCTCCCCCACCTCACTACTGCTGTTTGGAGGTCTGTACACAACTCCCACTAACGTTTTCTGCCCTTTGGTGTTCTGCAGCTCAACCCATATTGATTCCACATCCTCCAAGCTGATGTCCTTCCTAGCTATTGCATTAATCTCCTCTTTAACCAGCAATGCTACCCCACCCCCTTTTCCTTTTATTCTATCCTTTCTGAATGTTGAATACCCCTGGATGTTCAGTTCCCAGCCTTTATTGTTCTGGAGCCACGTCTCTGTAATCCCAATCACATCGTATCCGTTAACATCTATTTGCACAGTCAATTCATCCACCTTATTACTGGATACTCCTTGCATTAAGACACAGAGCCTTTAGGCTTATTTTATTAACATCCTTTGTCCTTTTAGACTTCTGATTTAGTATGGCCCTTTGTGTTTCTTGTCTTTGTTTACTCGGCCTTCCCCTATTGTTTCTCACCCTTCTAACATTTGTTTCTGACTGCATATTACTTCCCCCTGTTTCGCTACATAGGTTCCCCTTCCCCTGCCATATTAGTTTAAATCCTCCTGAACTGCTTTAGCAAATATTAAAGGAGGAAAGAGAGGTAGCGAGATGGAGAGGTTTAGGCAGGGAATTCCAGAGCTTAGGGCCCAGGCAATAGAAGGCACGGCCACCAATGGTGGAGCGATTATTATGCTCAAGAGGGCAGAATTAGAGGAGCGCAGATATCTCGGGGGTTATGGGGCTGGAGGAGATTACAGAGATAGGGAGGAGAGGGGCGAGGCCATGGAGGGATTTGAAAACAAGGATGAGAATTTTGAAATCGAGGCGCTGCTTAACTGGGAGCCAATGTAGGTCAAAGAGCACAGGGGTGATGGGTGAACGGGACCTGGTGCGAGTTAGGACACGGGCAGCGAGTTTTGGATGACCTCAAGTTTATGTAGGGTAGAAGGTGGGCACCTCAGACAGTGCAGCACTCCCTCAGTACTGTACTGTTCCAGTCTCTGGAGTGGGAGTGGGATTAGGTTCCTGAGGGGAGGACACTGGGGCCATGAGGGAGCATGGGTTAGATAAGTTTGAGTCATGGTAACCACGGCCTCCTGGGGTTGGACTGCATTAGGGAGTCGGGGAGGAATTTCGTAGCGATTTCCCTGAAAGTAACCAGTGGACTTTTTTTCCCTGTCCCAGCAGTGGGTGAGAGGGGTGGTGTTTGAGGCTGTGCTGGGGTCTGGGCCCAGCATTGATCTCCTTTTCAGATATCCGCGAGAATCAGGGTGTTGAAGGGAGATGTCCCGAGAGATACAGAAAGAGCTACAGACAGGTGTTTGTCTGAAAGTAACAAACATGGAGAAGTTGCAGGTTTGTTTTGCCGAAGGCAAGTTCCTTTCTGAATAAACTGATTCGAACACTGATAAAAACAAAACTGCCGACAAACCAGTTCTTCTGGCATTCGTGAACTTTAATTTAAGCTGCACTGAATTTATCATCAAACTGCGCAACACCAGAGCACCAGGTGCTTGTGGAAATGTGTCCAGGGTAATACACTTGAAAGCACTGCGTTTAGTGTCCCCTCCATTCACCTGTCTCACCTCTTGTTCCTGCCTGGCCGAGAAGAAGAATTCCTAAAGGCAAATGCAAAGCAACAAACGGCAGAGGATGGTGGTGTGTCTGTTTGCAAATCCTGGAATCACACCAAACCAGTTCACCTCCTGCCCTGAATGTTTTTGAAAGGTGCAGTGACTGGCATCTGAGGGAGCGATGCAGTCTCCATATTTTGAAGCTTCTCTGCTCTGCAGTCCAGGGCTTGGTCACTGGGCACACCTGGGCCAATCCTCCCACACCTCCCACTCCTACCACAGGCAAACTGAAGGGGGAACCCTGAGAGTAACCAAAAACAGAGACTCTCTGGTGGCGGTCACTCCTCCCTGTGGCTGACTCCTTTTACTGTCCTGAATGGAGGTGTTAACGGTTAAAGTGCAGCTTATACCTTCAATCAGGAATAGAATAAGATGAGCTATTTTAAAACCCTTCATGGAGAATGTGTGTTCCTCATTTTTCTCCTTACTTTCTCCAGTACTTTACACTGAGCCATATTAAACTTTTTTTTATTCGTTCATGGGATGTGGGCGTCGCTGGCAAGGCCAGCATTTATTGCCCATCCCTAATTGCTCTTGAGAAGGTGTTGGTGAGCCGCCTTCTTGAACCGCTGCAGTCCATGCAGTCTGGTTTTATTCTTAACTTCATCTGACATTGTTCCGCCCACTCACATACTTCGTGCAGCTCCTTCTGTTTTTCTTGGGATTCATTCTCAGGATGTAGGAGTCACTGACAAGGCCAGCATTTATTGCCCATCCCTAGTTGCCCTGAGAAGGTGGTGGGCCGCCTTGAACCACTGGCAGCGGGTTTGACACAATCTGGGTGGCCACTTCAGAGGGCAGTTAAGAGTCAACCGTTGGTGTGGGTCTGGAGTCACATATAGGCCCAGACCGGGTGAAGACGGCAGATTTCCTTCCCTAAAGGACATCAGTGAACCAGTTGGGTTTTTACGACAATCCGACAGCTTCACGGTCACTCTCACTGACACCAGATTTTTATTTCCAGATTTTTTAAAACTGAATTCAAACTCTCAAACTGCCACGATGGGATTTGAACTCACGTCTCTGGATCATTCCTCCAGTAACATTAACCACCACACTACACTACCTGGCCAGGACTATTCCCTGAACTGCCTGATCGTAGAATCGTACCACACAGGAGGAGGCCATTTGGCCCATCGTGCCTGTGCTGGCTCTTTGGTCGAGCTCTCCAATTAGTCCCACTCCCCCTGCTCTTTCCCCATAGCCCTGAAATTTTTCCTTTTCAAGTATTTATCCAATTCCTCTTTTGAAAGTTACTGTTGAATCTGCTTCCACCGCCCTTTCGGGCAGCGCATTCCAGATCACAACAACTCGCTGCGGAAAAAATAATTCTCCTCATCTCCCCCTTGGTTCCTTTTGCTCAGAATGAACTCATTTGGTATCTTCAGCAAATTGAAGTGCTTTGCTCTGATTTTCAGATGTAAATTGGAGACAGTAGTGGCCTCAATATGCAATCTCTGTGGCTCCCCGCTCAGCACTCTCCCCGCACTGACAGACTCCGCCAACTACAATTCACGGTTCGCTAACTCCAGCCAACTTATCCATTCTGCAGGTTACCCAGAGGCCCCACCGCTCTGTACTTACTGATGGGCATCGTCAGATACTGAAGCCTCGGTTCACTACGTCAGTGTTGCCCAGTGCACGAGCCACATGTGGCTAATTGGGAATCCAGACGTGGCTAATTGAATTTCCTGGCCAGTGAATAAAAAATGAGTGATAGGCATCGTTTGTTGGTCACGTGATCTCAATATTCACGGTGTGAACTTTCACCTTTTTTGTGTGTTTGTTGGTAAAATGATGAGAGGAAAAGCAGAGTGTGCGATTGTTTTATGATTGTTGTGAGTGCTTTAATTCCTTGGTTACTGAAAGGTGGGAGATGTTTATTAAGTAAATATCTACGTGTGAAGTGCATTGACCTGGATTGTGTGTGAGGCGTCTTCTACTAAAATTAATGCCCGTGGCTAAAATGGTGTCGCCGTAGCAACACCTGGGGTCAGTCAGTGACTTCTATTAGATGACACTGGTCTACATCCTGGGGCTTTAAGAAGTCCACTTGGGTTGTCGGTTCCTCAGAGGAGATGTGGAGGTTGGTCAGGAATGATCGCTCCCTCCTGAATCCATGTTTACTGGATTAGAATTGTTCAGAAACAAATTGTTCGGGTTACCGGGTGTTGCTCAGAGTGGAAGAGGATTGTAAACAACTTCTGGAGGACAGGGTGGCATCTGCAAATTAATCGCTCTGTCAAAGAGCCGGCACAGGCACGATGGGCCAAATGGCCTCCTTCTGTGCTGTATCATTCTAAGGACGGGGTAATATATTTTGGGAGGGAAAACAAGAAGTGGGACGATGCAGTCAATGGAAAGACAACAAAGGTTGCAGACGAACAGAGAGAACTGGGGGTTCAAGTCCGTAACTCCTTGAAGAAGCAAGTGCAGGTAAATAAAGCCACAAAAAGGCCAACAGCATTTTCAGTTTTATAAATTGAGTATAAGAACAAAGCGGTGAGGATAAGTTTGTACGTAGCAATGGTTAGAGCACACCATACAGTTTAGGCTGTTGTAGAAAGGACATTGAAGCCACAGAGAGCGGACAGCACAGATTCACCAGGATGGTGCCAGTGATGGGGAACTGACCTATGAGGAGAGACTGGAGATACTGGGTCTCTTCCACTGGAGCAAAGAAGGATAAGACGAGAGTTAATAGAGGTTTTAAAATTATGAAGCGTTTGATAGAGTGAATTGGGAAACATTATTTCCTCTGGTTGGGGAATCAGTGATGATTAGTCATCAATTTAAAATTGTCACTCAGTGACTGAGTGGAGAGGTTTGGAGAAATATTCAGACAGGTTGCGTGAGCTTGGAGGGGACGAGGCAAAGAAAACTGCATTTCTGAATAGAAAATTGGATAAATATTTCAAACAGAGGAAGATTCAGGTATATGGGGAGAGAGTGACGCAGTGGGATTAATACAGGGCTATAGGGAGAGAGCGGGGCAGTGGGGTTAGTTTGGGATTGATACAGGCTATGGGGAGAGAGCCGGGCAGTGGGATTCGTTATAGATTGGTACAGGGCTATGGGGAGAGAGCGGGGCAGTGGGATTAGTTTGGGATTGATACAGGGCTATGAGGAGAGAGCGGGGCAGTGGGATTAGTTTGGGATTTATAGAGGGCTATGGGGAGAGAGTGGGAGAGTGGGATTTGTTTGGGATTGATACAGGCTATGGGGAGAGCGCAGGGCAGTGGGATTAGTTATAGATTGGTACAGGGCTATGGGGAGAGAGCGGTGCAGTGGGATTAGTTTGGGATTGATACAGGGCTATGGGGAGAGAGCGGGGCAGTGGGATTAGTTTGGGGATTGATACAGGGCTATGGGGAGAGAGTGGGCCAGTGGGATTAGTTTGGGATTGATACAGGGCTATGAGGAGAGAGCGAGGCAGTGTGATTAGTTTGGGATTGATACAGGGCTATGGGGAGAGCGCAGGGCAGTGGGATTAGTTTAGGATTGATACAGGGCTATGGGGAGAGAGCGGGGCATTGGGATTAGTTTGGGATTTATAGAGGGCTATGGGGAGAGAGTGGGGCAGTGGAATTACTTTGGGATTGATACAGGGCTATGGGGAGAGAGCGGGGCATTGGGATTAGTTATAGATTGGTACAGGGCTATGGGGAGAGAGCAGGGCAGTGGGATTAGTTTGTGTTTGATACAGGGCTATGGGGAGAGAGCGGGGCAGTGGGATTAGTTTGGGATTGATACAGGGCTATGGGGAGAGAGCAGGGCAGTGGGATTAGTTTGGGATTGATACAGGGCTATGGGGAGAGAGTGGGGCAGTTGGATTAGTTTGGGATTGATACAGGGCTATGGGGAGAGAGCGGGGCATTGGGATTAGTTATAGATTGGTACAGGGCTATGGGGAGAGAGCGGGGCAGTGGGATTAGTTGAGAATTGATACTGGGCTATGGGGAGAGAGCGGGGCAGTGGGATTAGTTTGGGATTGATACAGGGCTACGGGGAGAGAGCGGGGCAGTGGGATTAGTTTGGGATTGATACAGGGCTATGGGGAGAGAGTGGGGCAGTTGGATTAGTTTGGGATTGATACAGGGCTATGGGGAGAGAGCAGGGCAGTGGGATTAGTTTGGGATTGATACAGGGCTATGGGGAGAGAGTGGGGCAGTGGGATTAGTTTGGGATTGATACAGGGCTATGGGGAGAGAGCGGGGCAGTGGGGTTAGTTTGGGATTGATGCAGGGCTATGGGGAGAGAGCGGGACAGTGGGATTAGTTTGGGGATTGATACAGGGCTATGGGGAGAGAGTGGGGCAATGGGGTTAGTTTGGGAATGTTACAGGGCTATGGGGAGAGAGTGGGGCAGTGGGATTAGTTTTGGATTGATACAAGGCTATGGGGAGAGAGCAGGGCAGTGGGATTAGTTTGGGATTGATACAGGGCTATGGGGAGAGAGTGGGGCAGTTGGATTAGTTTGGGATTGATACAGGGCTATGGGGAGAGAGCAGGGCAGTGGGATTAGTTTGGGATTGATACAGGGCTATGGGGAGAGAGTGGGGCAGTGGGATTAGTTTGGGATTGATACAGGGCTATGGGGAGAGAGCGGGGCAGTGGGATTAGTTTGGGATTGATACAGGGCTATGGGGAGAGAGCGGGACAGTGGGGTTAGTTTGGAATTGATGCAGGGCTATGGGGAGAGAGCGGGGCAGTGGGATTAGTTTGGGAGTGATACAGGGCTATGGGGAGAGAGCGGGGCAGTGGGATTAGTTTGGGGATTGATACAGGGCTATGGGGAGAGAGTGGGGCAATGGGGTTAGTTTGGGAATGTTACAGGGCTATGGGGAGAGAGTGGGGCAGTGGGATTAGTTTTGGATTGATACAAGGCTATGGGGAGAGAGCAGGGCAGTGGGATTAGTTTGGGATTGATACAGGGTAATGGGGAGAGAGTGGGGCAGTGGGATTAGTTTGGGATTGATACAGGGCTATGGGGAGAGAGCGGGACAGTGGGATTAGTTTGGGATTGATACAAGGCTATGGGGAGAGAGCAGGGCAGTGGGATTAGTTTGGGATTGATACAGGGTAATGGGGAGAGAGTGGGGCAGTGGGGTTAGTTTGGGGATTGATACACGGCTATGGGGAGAGAGCGGGGCAGTGGGATTAGTTTGGGATTGATACAGGGCTATGGGGAGAGAATGGGGTAGTGGGATTAGTTTGGGATTGATACAGGGCTATGGGGAGAGAGCGGGGCAGTGGGATTCGTTTTAGATTGATACTAGGCTATGGGGAGAGAGTGGGCCAGTGGGATTTGTTTGGGATTGATACAGGGCTATGAGGAGAGAGCGGGTCAGTGGGATTAGTTTGGGATTGAAACTGGGCTATGGGGAGAGAGCGGGGCAGTGGGATTTGTTTGGGATTGATACAGGGCTATGGGGAGAGCGCAGGGCAGTGGGATTAGTTTAGGATTGATACAGGGCTATGGGGAGAGATCGGGGCTTTGGGATTAGTTTGGGATTTATAGAGGGCTATGAGGAGAGAGTGGGGCAGTGAGATTTGTTTGGGATTGATACAGAGCTATGGGGAGAGCGCAGGGCAGTGGGATTAGTTTAGGATTGATACAGGGCTATGGGGAGAGAGCGGGGCATTGGGATTAGTTATAGATTGGTACAGGGCTATGGGGAGAGAGCAGGGCAGTGGGATTAGTTTGGGATTGATACAGGGCTATGGGGAGAGAGCGGGGCAGTGGGATTAATTTGGGATTGATACAGGGCTACGGGGAGAGAGCTGGGCAGTGGGATTAGTTGAGGATTGATACAGGGCTACGGGGAGAGAGCTGGGCAGTGGGATTAGTTTGGGATTGATGCAGGGCTATGGGGAGAGAGCGGGGCAGTGGGATTAGTTTGGGATTGATACAGGGCTATGGGGAGAGAGCAGGGCAGTGGGATTAGTTTGGGATTGATACAGGGCTATGGGGAGAGAGTGGGGCAGTGGGATTAGTTTGGGATTGATACAGGGCTATGGGGAGAGAGCAGGGCAGTGGGGTTAGTTTGAGATTGATACAGGGCTATGGGGAGAGAACGGGGAATTGGGATTAGTTTGGGATTGATACAGGGCTATGGGGAGAGAGCAGGGCAGTGGGATTAGTTTTAGATTGATACTAGGCTATGGGGAGAGAACGGGGCAGCAGGGATTAGTTTGGGATTTATAGAGGGCTATGGGGAGAGAGTGGGCCAGTGGGATTTGTTTTGGATTGATACAGGGCTAGGGGGAGAGAGCGGGGCAGTGGGATTAGTTTGCGGATTGATACAGGTCTATGGGAAGAGAGTGGGCCAGTGGGATTAGTTTGGGATTGATACAGGGCTATGAGGAGAGAGCGAGGCAGTGTGATTTGTTTGAGATTGATACAGGGCTATGGAGAGAGAGCGGGGCATTGGGATTAGTTTGGGATTGATACAGGGCTATGGGGAGAGAGCGGGGCAGTGGGATTAGTTTGAGATTGATCCAGGGCTATGGGGAGAGCGCAGGGCAGTGGGATTAGTTTAGGATTGATACAGGGCTATGGGGAGAGAGCGAGGCATTGGGATTGGTTTGGGATTGATACAGGGTTATGGGGAGAGAGTGGGGCAGTGGAATTACTTTGGGATTGATACAGGGCTATGAGGAGAGAGCGGGTCAGTGGGATTAGTTTGGGATTGAAACTGGGCTATGGGGAGAGAGTGGGGCAATGGGATTAGTTTGGGGATTGATACGGGGCTATAGGGAGAGAGCTGGGCAGTGGGATTAGTTTGGGAATGTTACAGGGCTACGGGGGAGAGTGGGGCAGTGGGATTAGTTTTGGATTGATACAAGGCTATGGGGAGAGAGCAGGGCAGTGGGATTAGTTTGGGATTGATACAGGGCTATGGGGAGAGAGTGGGGCAGTGGGATTAGTTTGGGATTGATACAGGGTAATGGGGAGAGAGTGGGGCAGTGGGGTTAGATGGGGATTGATACACGGCTATGGGGAGAGAGCGGGGCAGTGGGATTAGTTTGAGATTGATACTAGGCTATGGGGAGAGAGCGGGGCAGTGGGATTAGTTTGGGATTTATAGAGGGCTATGGGGAGAGAGTGGGCCAGTGGGATTTGTTTGGGATTGATACAGGGCTATGAGGAGAGAGCGGAGCAGTGGGATTAGTTTGGGATTTATAGAGGGCTATGGGGAGAGAGTGGGAGAGTGGGATTTGTTTGGGATTGATACAGGGCTATGGGGAGAAGCGGGGCAGTGGGATTAGTTGAGGATTGATACAGGGTTATGGGGAGAGAGCAGGTCAGTGCGATTAGTTTGGGATTGATACAGGGCTACGGGGAGAGAGCGGGGCAGTGGGATTAGTTTGGGATTGATACAGGGCTATGGGGAGAGAGTGGGGCAGTTGGATTAGTTTGGGATTGATACAGGGCTATGGGGAGAGAGCGGGGCAGCGGGATTAGTTTGTGATTGATACAGGGCTATGGGGAGAGAGCCGGACAGTGGGATTCGTTTGTGATTTATTTGGGCTATGGGGAGAGAGCGGGTCAGTGGGATTAGTTTGGGATTGATACAGGGTAATGGGGAGAGAGTGGGGCAGTGGGATTAGTTTGGGATTGATACAGGGTAATGGGGAGAGAGTGGGGCAGTGGGGTTAGTTTGGGGATTGATACACGGCTGTGGGGAGAGAGTGGGGCAGTGGGATTAGTTTGGGATTGATACAGGGCTATGGGGAGAGAACGGGGAATTGGGATTAGTTTGGGATTGATACAGGGCTATGGGCAGAGAGCAGTGCAGTGGGATTAGTTTTAGATTGATACTAGGCTATGGGGAGAGAGTGGGGCAGTGGGATTAGTTTGGGATTTATAGAGGGCTATGGGGAGAGAGTGGGCAAGTGAGATTTGTTTGGGATTGATACAGGGCTGTGGGGAGAGAGCCGGGCAGTGGGATTAGTTTGTGATTGATACAGGGCTATGAGGAGAGCGTGCGCCAGTGGGATTAGTTTGGGATTGATACAGGGCTATGGGGAGAGAGCGGGGCAGTGGGATTAGTTTGGGATTGAACCGGGCTATGGGGAGAGAGTGGGGCAGTGGGTTTAGTTTAGGATTGATACAGGACTATGGGGAGTGAGCGGGGCAGTGGGATTAGTTTGGCATTGATACAAGGCTATGGGGGGAGAGCGTGGCAGTGAGATTAGTTTAGGGATTGATACAAGGCTATGGGGAGAGAGTGGGGCATTGGGATTAGTTTGGGATTGATACAGGGCTATGGTGAGAGAGCGGGGCAGTGGGATTAGTTTGAGATTGATACAGGGCTATGGGGGGAGAGAGCGGGGCAGTGTGATTCGTTTGCGATTGATACAGGGCTATGGGGAGAGAGCGGGACAGTGGGATTAGTTTGGGATTGATACAGGGCTATGGGGGGAGAGCGGGGCAGTGGGATTAGTTTGTGATTGATACAGGGCTATGGGGAGAGAGCGGGACAGTGGGATTAGTTTGGGATTGATACAGGGCTATGGGGAGAGAGTGGGGCAGTGGGATTAGTTTGGGATTGATACAGGGTAATGGGGAGAGAGTGGGGCAGTGGGGTTAGTTTGGGGATTGATACACGGCTATGGGGAGAGAGCGGGGCAGTGGGATTAGTTTGGGATTGATACAGGGCTATGGGGAGAGAACGGGGTATTGGGATTAGTTTGGGATTGATACAGGGCTATGGGGAGAGAGCAGGGCAGTGGGATTAGTTTTAGATTGATACTAGGCTATGGGGAGAGAGCGGGGCAGTGGGATTAGTTTGGGATTTATAGAGGGCTATGGGGAGAGAGTGGGCCAGTGGGATTTGTTTGGGATTGATACAGGGCGATGGGGAGAGCGCGGAGCAGTGGGATTAGTTTGGGATTTATAGAGGGCTATGTGGAGAGAGTGGGAGAGTGGGATTTCTTTGGGATTGATACAGGGCTATGGGGAGAAGCGGGGCAGTGGGATTAGTTGAGGATTGATACAGGGTTATGGGGAGAGAGCAGGGCAGTGCGATTAGTTTGGGATTGATACAGGGCTACGGGGAGAGAGCGGGGCAGTGGGATTAGTTTGGGATTGATACAGGGCTATGGGGAGAGAGCCGGACAGTGGGATTCGTTTGTGATTTATTTGGGCTATGGGGAGAGAGTGGGTCAGTGGGATTAGTTTGGGATTGAAACTGGGCTATGGGGAGAGAGTGGGGCAATGGGATTAGTTTGGGAATTGATACAGGGCTGTAGGGAGAGAGCAGGGCAGTGGGATTAGTTTTGGATTGATACAGGGCTGTGGGGAGAGAGTGGGGCAGTGGGATTAGTTTGGGATTGATACAGGGTAATGGGGAGAGAGTGGGGCAGTGGGATTAGTTTGGGATTGATACAGGGTAATGGGGAGAGAGTGGGGCAGTGGGGTTAGTTTGGGGATTGATACACGGCTGTGGGGAGAGAGTGGGGCAGTGGGATTAGTTTGGGATTGATACAGGGCTATGGGGAGAGAACGGAGAATTGGGATTAGTTTGGGATTGATACAGGGCTATGGGCAGAGAGCAGTGCAGTGGGATTAGTTTTAGATTGATACTAGGCTATGGGGAGAGAGCGGGGCAGTGGGATTAGTTTGGGATTTATAGAGGGCTATGGGGAGAGAGTGGGCAAGTGAGATTTGTTTGGGATTGATACAGGGCTGTGGGGAGAGAGCCGGGCAGTGGGATTAGTTTGTGATTGATACAGGGCTATGAAGAGAGCGTGCGCCAGTGGGATTAGTTTGGGATTGATACAGGGCTATGGGGAGAGAGCGGGGCAGTGGGATTAGTTTGGGATTGAACCGGGCTATGGGGAGAGAGCGGGGCAGTGGGTTTAGTTTAGGATTGATACAGGACTATGGGGAGTGAGCGGGGCAGTGGGATTAGTTTGGCATTGATACAAGGCTATGGGGGGAGAGCGTGGCAGTGAGATTAGTTTAGGGATTGATACAAGGCTATGGGGAGAGAGTGGGGCATTGGGATTAGTTTGGGATTGATACAGGGCTATGGGGAGTGAGCGGGGCAGTGGGATTAGTTTGGCATTGATACAGGGCTATGGGGGGAGAGCGTGGCAGTGAGATTAGTTTAGGGATTGATACAAGGCTATGGGGAGAGAGTGGGGCATTGGGATTAGTTTGGGATTGATACAGGGCTATGGGGAGAGAGCGGGGCAGTGGGATTAGTTTGAGATTGATACAGGGCTATGGGGAGAAGCGGGGCAGTGGGATTAGTTTGGGATTGATACAGGGCTATGGGGGGAGAGAGCGGGGCAGTGTGATTCGTTTGCGATTGATACAGGGCTATGGGGAGAGAGCGGGACAGTGGGATTAGTTTGTGATTGATACAGGGCTATGGGGGGAGAGCGGGGCAGTGGGATTAGTTTGGGATTGATACAGGGCTATGGGGGGAGAGCGGGGCGGTGGGATTAGTTTGGGATTGATACAGGGCTATGGGGGGAGAGCGGGGCGGTGGGATTAGTTTGGGATTGATACAGGGCTATGGGGGGAGAGCGGGGCGGTGGGATTAGTTTGGGATTGATACAGGGCTATGGGGAGAGAGCGGGACAGCGGGATTAGTTTGGGATTGATACAGGGCTATGGGGAGAGAGCGGGGCAGTGGGATTAGTTTGGGATTGATACAGGGCTATGGGGGGAGAGCGGGGCGGTGGGATTAGTTTGGGATTGATACAGGGCTATGGGGTGAAGACTATGGGGAGCGAGGCCTCCTCCTGTGCTCTATATGTCTATGATTATATGGATAATCCTCAAATTTCCTCCTGGTAATCATTGACTCCAATTACAACAGATTGATGTATGACCAGTGATTTTTTGTGTCGATCTTGTCACCCTTTTAAAATGGGCACCATGTTGATTGTTTCCAGTCGACCAAACCCCATTGACTCCCTCGGAAGCACCGTCAGTGTCTGACAGATCTCCTCCCCGGTCTCTCAGCTCTCTGGAGAAGCACTGTCCATCCCTGGGAATGTGTTTTGGAACTTCTACCTCAATCATTCTTGGATGAAGTAATCATTCATTACGTTTACTCTCTTGCCCTCATCCCCTGTTTTAGCTCAATTTGCACATTTTGTGGTTCTCATCTCTTCTCTCACTGTCGTCTTTCTGTTAAAGTAGTGAAAAAATGCTTCTTGTTGTGTTTTGTACTTTAAGCTATATTTTTTCCCTGTCTCGCTTTTGCCCTCTGACCTCTCCTTTAACTGCGAATTCCTGCACTCACCCCAGTGAACCTTTCTCCTTTCTCCCTGCTGGTGTTCTGGAAGTATTTTTTCTCCTTATTTTGCTTCTGATGAGGGTGATACCAAAACTGAGAGGATATGTTTATCAGGAAAGGCTGAACAGACTGGGGCTATTTTTCTGGAAAGGAGAAGGCTGAGGGGAGACCTGATCGAGGTCTCTAAGATAATGAAAGGGTTTGAGAGGGTAGACGTAGAGAAGATGTTTCCACTTGTGGGGGAGACCAGAACTAGGGGCCATCAATATAAGATAGTCACTAATAAATCCAATCGGGAATTCAGGAGAAACTTCTTCACCCAGAGAGTGGTGAGAATGTGGAACTCGCTACCACAGGGTGTGGTTGAGACGAATAGCATTGATGCATTTAAGGGGAAGCTGGATAAACACATGAGGGAGAAAGGAATCGAAGGATATGCTGATAGGGTGAGATGAAGAGGGGTGGGAGGAGGCTCGTGTGGAGCATAAACACCGGCACAGACCAGTTGGGCCGAATGGCCTGTTTCTGAGCCGTAGACTTGATGCAATGTAACTTGTGATTTTTTCTGATCATCCATTTAGGATTAATCTTAGTCTATGCCTGCTGATCCCAAGTACATATTTATTTCATGTGCTCAGCATTATATCCTTAGACTGGAGAAGCTGGAGTTGTTCTCCTTAGCACAGAGAAGGTTAAGGGGAGATTTAATGGAGGTGTTCAAAATCATGAGGGGTTTTGATCGTGTAATTAAGGAGAAACTGTTTCCAGTGGCAGGAGGGTCGGTAACCAGAGGACACAGATTTAAGAAGATTGGCAAATGAACCAGAGGGGAGATGAGGAGAAATCTTTTTACGCAGCGAGTTGTTGTGATCTGGAATGCGCTGCCTGAAAGGGCGGTGGAAGCAGATTCAATGGAAACTTTCAAAAGGGAATTAAATAAATACTTGAAAAGGAAAAATTTGCAGGGCTATGGGGAAAGAGCAGGTGAGTGGGATTAATCGGAGAGCTCTTTCAAAGAGCCGGCACAGGCACGATGGGCCGAATGGACTCCTTCTGTGCTGTATCATTCTAAGATAAAGGTGTTCCACTGGCTCTCGACTGAAATGTTACCAAATTTTGTCTGATAACCCGGTCAAAATATTTGCTTAATCTGGTCTCAAATTTCTTGAAAGCTCGCCTGTTAAAAATGAGATACTTACTCCTGATTCTCGGTGTTTCTGAGTCCAAGATAATTCAGAAACTCGATCCTTCCGTCGGTCTCCCCTCAAGGTGCAACAACATCCGTTTCCTGTACGTGGTTTGGGTCACTTGTCAAAACCAGGAAACGTGAGAACCATCTCTCGTGGTTACCCCGAGGCACTTGGTCATGGAGTAGTCAAGCCTTATATTGACGAACTCAAATGGTCGAATTGTTTGAGTATTCCTTATTTGTATTTGGTTGATTGAAATCACCCACTATACTGGCTTTCCTGTTTGCACACACCCTTCTTATCTCTTCATAAAGCAAACCTCTCTCGTTGAGCTGGCAGTCTGTGGCACACCCAAAGTGTTAGCTTGGCCATTTTCATGTTAAAAAGAAAGACTTGTATTTATACAGCACCTTTCATGATCTCAGGACGTCCCAAAGCGCTTTACAGCCAATGAAGTACATTTGAAGTGTAGTCACTGTTGTAATGTAGGAAACGCAGCAGCCAATTTGCGCACAGCAAGTTCCCACAAACAGCAATGAGATAATGACCAGGTAAACTGTTTTTTAATGATATTGATTGAGAGATAAATATTGGCCCCAGGACACCAGGGAGAACTCCCCCGCTCTTCTTCAAAACATTGTCATGGGATCTTTTAGGTCCATCTGAAAGAGCCTCAGCTCAATGTCTCATCTGAAAGACGGCACCTCCAACAGTGCGGCACTCCCTCAGCACTGCACTGGAGCATCAGCCTAGATTTTTGTGCTCAAGACCCTGGAGTGGGACTTGAACCCACAACCTTTTAACTTAGAGACGAGGGTGCTACCCACTGAGCCACGGCTGACAACAGCATCTAAGCAGAGATGTTCATTGTGTAACTTTCCAATTCCATCAGGATCAATGGCCTCTCAGGTCACCCTGACCTACAGACCCAAACCACCTCTTTTCCTGCCTGTTCTTTCTATTCTGATCGCTCCATACTCCCGTGTGTTGTCCTCGTGCCCATGGGCCCTCTGTGTTTTCGATATTCCCAATACATCGTAGTTCTCTGCTGTTACAGCCGCCTCCAGTTTCCCCTAATGGCTTCAAATCCCTCCATGGCCTCGCCCCTCCCTCTCTCTGTAACCTCCTCCAGCCCTGCTACAGCCCTCCAAAATTTCTGCGCTCCTCCAATTCTGGCCTCTTGCTGATCCCGATTCCCATCGCTCCGCCATTGGCAGTCGTGCCTACAGCTGCCAAGAATTCCCATTCTGAACCTCTCTGCCTCTCTCTCCTCCTTTAAGATGCTCCTTAAAACCTTCCTCTTTGACCAAGCTTTGGTCAACTGTCGTAATATCTCCTTATGTGGCTTGGTGTCAAATTTGTGTTTGATTTACGCTCCTGTGAAGCACCCTGGGATGGTTTACTACGTTAAAGCGCTATATAAATGCAATTTGTTGTTGGTGTTGTTGTTCCCAACGTTCTCGACTTGCCTCCTTCCCTGTCCCAGTGTTGGCCTTTTCCTGCTTTCTTGTTCTTGTAGGTCTCTCTGAATTTCTGTTCGAAACGATCACCCTGCAATCACCATCGCCCAGGACCCATCTCCCTACTCGGCCCTCCTCGGCCTATCTGATTTAAATGAAACCCGATCCCGGTCTCTATCTTCTCCACGAAGCTCATTGTTCCGGCTTTCTCTAAGAGTTGCCTCCCTCTCCTGTACAGACCTTTGTATCTTGAAAATATTCGCAGTTACTTGGACTTGATTATTTCCACATCAGGTCGCTAGTCATTTATTTATGTCATCAGTTATCTCAGTGAACTCTGCTTATTCATCAAACGCTGTGACATATTCGAGAACATTACTCTGCATCTTTCAGTTTTAAGGCATTTATGTGCATTCTGGGGCCCTTATTTTGTTTAGCTGTACATCGATTACCACCAATAGGTGTCTTCTGGTCATCAGTACTCTTTCAAGCCTTTCCTCAAACATTACTTCCTGCTGTCACGATTTTCCCACCTCTCTGACGATTTGCCTGGATGAACGCCGGGCACATGGGACATCTGCTCAGCCCAGGTTTCCAACTCTCTATGGTTGGTGCGCGGAGGGTCCAAATCTTTGAATTTTGTGTCCAGGGCCGGTACAACCTTTCATAGAGTGAAGTCTTGAACATGCCTTAAAATGTTTTAAAAAGACAGTGTAGAGGGAGCTTTACTCTGTATCTAACCCGTGCTGTACCTGCCCTGGGAGTGTTTGATGGGACAGTGTAGAGGGAGCTTTACTCTGTATCTAACCCGTGCTGTACCTGCCCTGGGAGTGTTTGATGGGACAGTGTAGAGGGAGCTTTACTCTGTATCTAACCCGTGCTGTACCTGCCCTGGGAGTGTTTGATGGGACAGTGTGGAGGGAGCTTTACTCTGTATCTAACCCGTGCTGTACCTGCCCTGGGAGTGTATGATGGGACAGTGTGGAGGGAGCTTTACTCTGTATCTAACCCGTGCTGTACCTGCCCCGGGAGTGTTTGATGGGGACAGTGTAGAGGGAGCTTTACTCTGTATCTAACCCGTGCTGTACCTGCCCTGGGAGTGTTTGATGGGACAGTGTAGAGGGAGCTTTACTCTGTATCTAACCCGTGCTGTACCTGCCCTGGGAGTGTTTGTTGGGACAGTGTAGAAGGAGTTTTACTCTGTATCTAACCCCTGCTGTACCTGCCCTGGGAGTGTTCGTGTCCAGAATTTTTTATTCCAAGCACTAACATGATATACATGATGAGCAGAAGAATAATCGAAAATAAGATAATGATGAAGAGTCTTCCAAATGTCTGAAAGGAAATGGAAAGGGTTTCAAAGAACTGATGTTGCCCAATAAAAACTGGTGATTTCTGTAAAACGGTCCAGGAGTTTGCTGAAGGTGGTTTTCTCAGTGTAATAAAGTGAATGGACAGCGGAGGGTGCTGGAGTACTGAGCAAGGCTTGAGTTCTTAGGAGCCTTCAGCCAGTCACTGGAACTGGCTGAGAATTCAGGAAAGTCAATTGTAAATTTTATCGGGGTGGAAACTTAGCCACAGCTGTGAGGTGTGGCCTCTGTCTTTACTTCATGAGGGGTAGAGGGACTGCCTTGGAGCCCAGAAGCTTTGTCATATTATCTGGGTTTATTCTGATTGATACTAAATAATACATCAGTGACGACATTTCAAAAGTACTTCATTGGCTGAAGCATTTTGGGATGTACTGAGCGGTACAGAGGATATTCAGTTATTGGGGTACAGAGAAGGATATTCAGTTATTGGGGTACAGAGAAGGATATTCAGTTATTGGGATACAGAGAAGGATATTCTGTTATTGGGGTACAGAGAAGGATATTCAGTTATTGGGGTACAGAGAAGGATATTCAGTTATTGGGATACAGAGAAGGATATTCTGTTATTGGGGTACAGAGAAGGATATTCAGTTATTGGACAACAGAGAAGGATATTCAATTATTGGGGTACAGAAAAGGATATTCAGTTATTGGGGTACAGAGAAGGATATTCAGTTATTGAGGTACAGAGAAGGATATTCCGTTATTGGTGTACAGAGAAGAATATTCAATTATTGGGATACAGAGAAGGATATTCAGTTATTGGGGTTCAGAGAAGGATATTCAGTTATTGGGGTTCAGAGAAGGATATTCTGCATGACTGCAGAACGCTCCCCTCAACCTGTCGTTGCTAGCGTCAGGCGGTAAGGCAGGGGGCGCCACTCAATATCCGCTCCGGGGTGATACCGGGGCGTTGCGCACTCGACTGACGTCACGATCTGCCGGCGCAGGAGATCGTGGCGGTAGTGTTTAGCGCCGCCGCAAAATGTCTAGTTAATTTCGCGAGCGGCGCAAACTTCGCCGCGCCAGGGCGCTGGATGCTTTGCGCCCCATTAGCGCCCTCTTAAGGCGCTAACGGGAGGCGCAACCAACTGAATTTTTCCCCCTATGAGTTTACTCTGTATCTAAGCCGTGCTGTACCTGCCCTGGGAGTGTTTGATTGCTGACACCCATCACTTTGATGAGCACAATAATTCATTAAAGAAACGCAGTGTTGGAAATCCTTGCAGACAGTTTTCTCTTTATTCCCAAATGGAATTTGGCAGGATGACGCTCGTGTAGAGCATAAACATCGGCATGGACCTGTTGGGCTGAATGGCCTCTTTCTGTGCTGTAAAACTGTGTAAAATGTTGGCTCTCCCGGCACGTGCCCAGTGAGTGTGCTGCGGAGTCCTGTGGTTCCTGGATCTGTGTCCTGGTGCCTGTGTTCTCTACACTCGAGAGTCAATGGCGTACATCTTTCCTGTGGCACTTCTGCCAGGCTGATACAGGGAGTGATTCCTCCCAGAACCCATGTCTGTAGAAATAAAGAGTGCAGTTCTGGTCAGTGCACACACATGATACTTTATGCAGACCAACTCAGAGAACCGTTACGGTGAGCGTGAGGAGACCATGTTTTGGAACGACCCGGGTAATGCACCATCAAACAACGACAACTTCTGTATTTATATAGCGCCTTTCACTTAGGAAACTGTCCCAAGACGCTTCACAGGAGCGTTTGTCAAACAAAATTTGAAATCGAGCCACATAAGGAGATATTAGGACAGATGAGGTAGGTTTTAAGAACCGTCTTAAAGGAGGAAAGAGAGATAGAGAGGTGGAGGGCTTTAGGGAGGGAATTCCAGAGCTCGGGGCCCAGGCAGCTGAAGACACGGCCACCAATGGTGGAGCGATGGGAATCGGGGATGCTCAAGAGGGCAGATTTGGAGAAGCGCAGAGATCTCAGAGGGTTGTAGAGCTGGAGGAGGTTACAGAGATAGGGAGGGGGGTGAGGTCATGGAGGAATTTGAACAGAATTGATGAGAATTTTGAAATCGAGGCGTTGCTTAACCGGGAGCCAATGTAGGTCATCGAGCACAGGGGGAGATGGGTGAACGGGACTTGGTGCGAGTTAGGACACGGGCAGCAGAGTTTTGGATGACCTCCAGTTTAAGGAGGGTAGAACGTGGGAGGCTGGGCAGGAGAGTGTTGAATAGTCAAGTCTAGAGGTAACAAAGGCATGGATGAGGGTTTCAGCAGCAGATGAGCTGAGGCAGGGGCAGAAACAGGCAATGTTACGCAGGTGGAAATAGGCGGTCTTAGTGATGGCGCGGATATGTGGTTGGAAGCTCATATGACACCAAGGTTGCGAAACAGTCTGGTTCAGCCTCAGACTGATGTTAGGGAGAGGGATGGAGTCGGTGGCTAGGGAACGGAGTTTGTGGCGGGGATCGAAGACAATGGCTTCGGTCTTCCCAATATTTAGTTGGATGAAATTTCTGCTCATCCAGAACTGGATGTCGGACAAGCAGTCTGACAATATAGAGACTGTGGAGGGGTCGAGAGAGGTGAAGGTGAGGTAGAGCTGGGTGTCGTCAGTGTACATGTGGAAACTGACGCTGTGTTTTTGGATGATGTCACCAAGGGGCAACATGTAGATGAGAAATAGGAGGGGGCCAAGGATAGAACCTTGGGGGACACCAGAGGTAACGATGCGGGAGCGGGAAGAGAAGCCATTGCAGGTGATTCTCTGGCAATGATTAGATAGATAAGAATGGACCCAGGCGAGGTTTTGCGATCAGTGCTCTTTGGACATTGGTCATTGAAAGTGAATGGGAAACCTGTGTGTCACAGTAACACTGATCAGAAACTCTTAGGTCGCGATTTCGCCGACCGAGCCGGGTCTGGTGTGGCCGGGATCGGTGGCGGGGTGTGACCCCGATGCTGTCTCCATCCCGCTCTGTGAAATTAATTTTACGCTGATTGGGCTTGTTAATTGAAGGTCTGATGATGTCACTTGATGACGCATCATCAGCCGGTTTCCTTAAAGGGACCATGCCCAAATTTAGTTGACATTTGTGCTGTCAGTGTTCTACAGCATGGAGATGCTGCAAACACTGACGAGCACTGCACAGAGGTGCACGGCTGCACCCAGGCTCTCCCATATGCTTATGGAGGGAGACACAGCATGCAGGGAGGTCCTCTTCCCTTCCAATGGGCAGAAGAGACCTCCCCAGCAGACCAACGCAGCCTGGTTGCACGTTGCACAGGAGGACACAAGCAGGGATGTCGTCTGGAGGACCAGGCTGCAGTGGCGCAAATCTTTCAATGATCTCAGTAGATCACAAAACGTTAGTACAAAGCCACACTCAACCTCATCCTGTTGTGCCTCTCATCACATCCCCATCACTCTGCCTTCATTACCCTACTCCTGCACATCCTTACTCACACCAACTTACCTTGCACCTCCACCCATCCCTCTCTATCTACATTATCACTTCCCCATCTCACTAGCCACCCCTCACACTCACCCTCATCCTAGTGCAATCATACCAACTAACAACACACAAGGGTCGGCACTTGTGTGTTTTAGCCAATGTTCATGTAAAGTTTCTGTTAATGTGCTGTCAAACATTGAAACCTTTATTTTCAACACTTTGCCTTCTTGGACAGATTTGTGTGCACCTTTGGAAGTGGCTTAGTGAGTTGCAGTGAATGGTGAAACATAACGGTACCCCCCGCAATGGCGATGAGTGTGAAAGGAATGGCTTGGGCATTGTAGGGATGCTTTATGGTGCTGGTGTGGGGTGGTGCCAACCTGTCGCATCATGTGGCAGTCAGGGTGTACAGCGTCAAGTGAAGTAAATCTGTCCATGGTGAGGCCATCACTGGCCTCCCGGGCAGCAATGTGGTCGGGTGCTGAAGCCCTGTGTCCTGTGCAGCATCAGTTGATTGCGGAGAAGGTTGGTGTTGTTATTGGTGATGCTGGTGTGCCTGGTGCTGCTGGTGTTGGGGCTGATCATGGTGGGATTCTGAGGACCAAGGTGAGATTTTTTCCAAGGGCGCCGATGCTGATGTAATAGATGGCAGCAGAAGTTGAGATGACAGATGCGATCTGTCAATGGTGAGAGAGGTTGCTCCAATGAGGTGACACTGGATGGAGAGTTTACTCCAAACACTTGCAAGCTGCAGAAAGCTCAATCTGTCTTCCAAATGCAGCAAGTAACAGCTTCTGAGCTTGGAAAGTGAAGACCTGTGAAATGGGAGCTTTTATAGACCGTTTGCAGCTGTCAAATAAAGAAATCATCCCATGCTGACACAACACCCGACCTCCTAACCTGACGTGATCCCCGAGCAGCGGGGAAGCTGTTGACGAACTCTAAAAATCTAAAGGTGAGCTTATAATACTATTTAATTGCCTCTTAACAATCTCTTAATGATCTAAATTGTCTCCCCCGCCGCTTGGTGTCGGGTCTGTTCTGCGACGACAGACTCGACACCTGGGAGACTAGCGTGGCGGTGGTTTCCTACCCGCTGTCAAATAAAAATATTTTCCCAGCCGACCCACCACCAAACGCGCCCCCTGACCCCCCCGAAAAATTCCAGCCTTCATTTTTTATTGCCAGAAGCACCTTGCTATTCACATCAGCGATTTTATTATCAGCCATTGAGAAATCATCGGGAACCCTTTTATATTCAACACATTCACAAGCAAAATATCCGAGAAACCATCCTCTCTCTCTCTCTCTCTCTGTCTGTCTCTCTCTCTCCCTCTGTCTCTCTTTCTGTCTGTGTCCCTCTGTTCCTGTCTCTCTCTCTCTCTGCCCCCATCATTAATGAACACTGTCCCCAATAGCTCAGCGGGTGTGAGTGCCGCTCGGTGATGTCCTGAGCCTCACAGCCCAGGAAGGCTCCTAATCTCTGGTCTGTGCTGCGTTTGCTTGGATGGTCATGGGGCATTGCATTCTAAAAATGTTTTTTCTTGGGATGTGGGTGACACTGGCAAGGCTGCATTTATTGTCCACCCATAGTTGGACCCGAGGGCATTAATAGTGTGGTGAAGATCCTCCCATAATGCTGACTTTGTCGTAGCGGTTAGTTACAACGGAGTGTCTTGCTGGGCCATTTCAGAAGCAGTTAAGAGTCAACCACATTGCTGTGGGTCTGGAGTCACATATAGGCCCAGACCGGGTAAGGATGGCAGATTTCCTTCCCTGAAGTACATTAGTGAACCAGTTGGGTTTTTACGACAATCCGGTAGTTTCATGGTCACCATTACTGATACTAGGTTTATAATTCCAGATTTATTTAATTAACTGAATTTAAATTCCCCAGCTGCCGTGGTGGGATTTGAACTCTGGATTATTAGACCAGTAACATAACCACTGTGCTACTGTACCCCACACATTTGAACACATGAGCTCTGGGTTAGAGCCCAGAACCAGAGTCATACCTCTAACCTGGGAGTGCTCCCGAGCTTCGATGGAGAAGCAGCCTCTTGTGATCACCAAGCAGTGACTGTTACTGGAACATGACCGGCGACCGTTCGAATGAGCCCAGGATATTGGGCTTGGCTGAGAAGATATTCCCATGGTCGAAATTTAAAAAAAATTTGTTCCTGGGATGTGAGCGTTGCTGGCAAGGCCAGCATTTATTGCCCATCCCTAGTTGCCCTTGAGAAGGTGGTGATGAGTCTTCTCCTTGAACCACTGCAGTCCGTGTGGTGAAGTTACTCCCACAGCGGAAAATGGGCGAGGTGCGGGAAGGTGGCGTCATGCGCCTCGGCAAGAGTCAGCGACTTCAGGAGAGGACAGAAGAACGTTGGAGTAATGAAGACAATGGACAGGATCCTACCTTTAAAAGGATAGAGGCAGCAGGTGAGCATCGACCCGGAGAGGAAACAGCCCATCGATCCAGCCATGCCCAGCCAGCAGGACCAGCCCCACTGATACTGCACTCCGAGGAAGACATTCTGAATGACCAAGGTGGATCGCTCCACATACACGTCGACAGCATACCAAACCGAGCCAACCATCCCGGGAATCCCTGCGGGGTTTAATATAACGTTAATGTGTCATTATCTGAGACCTATCCAATCTTAGCTATTCATTCTCGGGGTGTGGGCACCACTGGCAAGGCCGCCATTTATTGACCATCGCACATCCCCGATTTCCATCGCTCCACCATTGGCGGCCGTGCCTTCAGCCGCCTGGGCCCTAAGCTCTGGAATTCCCTCCCTAAACCTCTCCGCCTCTCTCTCCTCCTTTAAGTTGCTCCTTAAAACCTTCCACTGACCAAGCTTTTGGTCGCCTGTGCTAATATCTCCTTATGTGGCTCAGTGGCAAATTTTGTCTGCTAATCGCTCCTGTGAAGCGCTTTGAGACGTTTTACTACTTTAAAGGCGCTGTTGTTGTTGCATCTCTAGTTGCCTTGAGAAGGTGGTGCTGGGCCGCCCCTTGAACCGCTGGTAGAAGGTCTGATGCAACTAAAAGGTCTTTACAAAGGGCAGTTAAGAGTCAACCACGTTGGTGTGGGACTGGAGTCACATACAGGCCCAGACCAGGTGAGGACGGCAGGTTTCCTGCCCTAAAGGACATCAGTGAACCAGATGGATTTTTACGACAATCCGACAGCTTCATGGAACTGCCAAGGTGGGATTTGAACTCACGCACTCTGGACTATTAGTACAGAATCACATCATCTACGATCTCTTGGGTGAGCTACCAAGAGTGGCTGGTGCTCGTGAGCCCCTCGCTTGGCAAGACTCAGGCCCTTCAGGAGAGCAGAGGACACAGGGGGAGACACTTGGGAGGCTGGTCCCTTTGGAGTTTAAATGGGTGATGCGGAGGAGTGAGCACTGCCGGGTTGTCTTGTGTGTGTCAGCCGTGGCTCAGTGGGTAGCACCCTCACCTCTGAGTCAGAAGGTTCTGGGTTCACTCCAGAGACTTGAGCACAAAATATAGGCTGATACTATCAGTGCAGCACTGAGGGAGTGCTGCACTGTCGGAGGGGCAGTACTGAGGGAGCGCCGCACTGTCGGAGGGGCGGTACTGAGGGAGCGCTGCACTGTCAGAGGGGCGGTACTGAGGGAGCGCTGCACTGTCAGAGGGGCAGTACTGAGGGAGTGCTGCACTGTCGGAGGGGCTGTACTGAGGGAGCGCTGCACTGTCGGAGGGGCTGTACTGAGGGAGCGCTGCACTGTTGGAGGGGCAGTACTGAGGGAGCGCTGCACAGTCGGAGGGGCTGTAATGAGGGAGCGCTGCACTGTCGGAGGGGCAGTACTGAGGGAACGCTGCACAGTCGGAGGGGTAGTACTGAGGGAGCGCTGCACTATCGGAGGGGCAGTACTGAGGGAGTGTCGGAGGGGCAAAACTGAGGGAGGGTTGCACTGTCGGAGGGGCAGTACTGAGGGAGTGCTGCACTGTCGGAGCGGAGGTACTGAGGGAGCACTGCACTGTCGGAGGGGCAGTACTGAGGGAGCACTGCACTGTCGGAGGGGCAGTACTGAGGGAGTGCTGCACTGTCGGAGGGGCAGTACTGAGGGAGCGCCGCACTGTCGGAGGGGCAGTACTGAGGGAGCGCCGCACTGTCGGAGGGGCAGTACTGAGGGAGCGCCGCACTGTCGGAGGGGCAGTACTGAGGGAGTGCCGCACTGTCGGAGGGGCAGTACTGAGGGAGCGCTGCACTGTCGGAGGGGCAGTACTGAGGGAGAGCTGCACTGTCGGAGGGGCAGTACTGAGGGAGTGCTGCACTGTCGGAGGGGCAGTACTGAGGGAGAGCTGCACTGTCGGAGGGGCAGTACTGAGGGAGAGCTGCACTGTCGGAGGTGCCGTCTTTCAGATGCAATGTTAAACCGAGGCCCCGTCTGCCCTCTCAAGCAAATGATCCTATGGCACTATTTTGAAGAAGAGCAGGGGACTACCCCACCGGTAGTGCCCCGAGCCGCTGTGTCGCCGATGATGACATCATCGCTGTGCGCCGCGGCCCCTTAGTGCCCCGTGGCAGAAATTCGCCTGCGCTCTGTGAGGCTGCCGGGCCGATCCGCTCGTGGGGCGGTATTTAAAGGGGAGGTGTGGCCGCGACCCGCGGCGCTTTTTTTGGCCGCCCTCCAGTTCGGCCCTCCGTGGTGGGCCGTGCTGTGGCCCTGCCGCCATCGCGTAGCCCGGCACCGTTTCTCCGTGCTTGGCTTTGGCCGCGGCACCACGCTGCCCTGGTGGCCCAGTGTGGGCCATCGGAGGCCCTGCAGAGTATGCACCGGCCCACCTCTTTAACTGAAGGATAGCGGCGTTGAAACGCGGCAGCGCTCTGCGGAACCTCCACCGAGCGCTGTCGATCGCGCCCCGACATTGCCTCGGTTACCCGAGATTGCGCTCCACTTCCTGTGCGGGCCAGTGAGCCGAATTTAGCAGCCGAGGCGGTACTTCCGCGCCAGCCGCTAAATGTTCAGCCTTAACTCGGTTACTGCCCCCAAATGGGGCGTTACCGAATTTTGCGTCCATTATCTGGTCATTATCACATTGCTGTTTGTGGGATCTTGCCTGTGCACCAATTGGCTGCCACGTTTCCTACATTTTCAACAGTGACTACACTTCAAAAGTACTTCTTTGGCTGTGAAGGCTTTGGGACGTCCTGAGGTTGGGAAAGGCACTGGCGAAACGCAAGTCCTTTTCTCGAGCTGGAAGCAGCTGCTGCCAATTGGGCTCCAGTCCTCGAACCGGCCGGGCGGTCTGAAGACTCCTACCTCCAATCAGCAGGGTAATCCCCGCCACAAAACAAATCCTCAGCTTGATGGCTGGGTCATCCTTGAGGAACTTGATGCAGTCCAGACCGAGGATGAGGATGATGAAGGCGAATCCGGCCAGGATATCTGCGGTGATCATCAGAGCTCGCGTCAGCACCAGCTTCACTGTGAGAACCGAACCAGAGGGTTTAGTGGAGCAGAGAAATTCTCTGGCAAAGGCTCGATCCTTATCCTTAAGAAGGCATAAGGGATACTTTCCATTATTAGCCGAGGCATAGATTACAAGAGCAGGGGGGTTATGCTTGAACTGTATAAAACACTAGCTGGGCCACAGCTAGAATACTGCGTGCAGTTCTGGTCACCACATTACAGGAAGGATGTGATTGCACTGGAGAGGGTGCAGAGGAGATTTATGAGGATGTTGCCTGGGCTGGGGAATTTTAGCGATGAGGAAAGATTGGATAAGCTGGGGTTATTTTTTTTGGAACAGAGGAGGCAGAGGGCATGTGAAGGAATAAGCCAGAAAACCTATTTAGAAAAATTCACTATCTTATGAAAGAATTCTGGCCTTATTAAAACATGACAAACTGGGTTTGGAAATTTAGAAACCCAACCAAGAAATAGCTATGAAAGAATTCTGGCTATTGAGATAAGACAGTTGTTGACCCTGAATAAATAACCTTATTGAAACAGAAGGTGAAGGGCTCCGACAGGCTGACCTTTTGGGAACAAAACAATGGTTCACCCTGGATAAGGTGTTCTAATTTAAACTTCGGAAAGATGGCACGTAAGATAAGGAACATCTGCCCCCGTAAAGATGACATAAGATACGGAACATCTGCCTTTCACACCGTTCCATATGGTGACCCTAGAACACCCTGGAGATGAGACAAGATTCTGGCTGATGTGGCAGTGAGAATTGCAGAGGTCGGCAGAAAGATGAATAGGGATAATTAACTTGCATCAGCAGAAAACCTTAAAGGAAATACCACGGGAAAAGGGTATAAATATTGAAGTTTCAAATGGGATATCAGACTCGCTTTAATCGGGCAAAGCGATTCTCGGCTACAGAGGCGACTCCATAGTCTCCAACTCTTGGTGCAAGGGTCAAGGATGTCTCAGAGTGGCTACAGAACATTCTGGAGGGGGAGGGCGAACAGCCAGTTGTCGTGGTGCACATAGGCATCAACGATATAGGTAAAAAATGGGATGAGGTCCAAAAAGCAGAATATAGGGAGTTAGGTGGTAAATTAAAAAAGAGGACCTCAAAGGTAGTAATCTCAGGATTGCTACCAGTGCCACGTGCTAGTCAGAGTAGAAATAGGAGGATATTTCAAATGAATACGTGGCTAGAGGAATGGTGCAAGGGGGAGGGATTCAAATTCCTTGGACATTGGAACCGGTTCTGGGGGAGGTGGGACCAGTACAAACGGGACGGTCTGCACCTGGGCAAGGCCGGGACCGATGTCCTAGGGGGAGTGTTTGCTAGTGCTGTTGGGGAGGGTTTAAACTAAAGTGGCAGGGGGTTGGGAACCTGAGCAGGGAGACAGAGGAAAGGGAAACAAGGGTAAAAGCAAAAGACAGGAAGGAGAAAAACAAAAGTAGAAGGCATAGAACTCAATGGTTTAAATCAAACATGGTCACAGTAAATAATAATTCATATAGGTCTGAGAGCGTTAAAAAAACAAGCCTGAAGGCTTTGCGTCTTAATGCAAGGAGCATTCGGAACAAGGTGGATGAATTAGCTGCGCAAATAGAGGTAAATGAATACGATTTGATTGGGATTACAGAAACATGGCTCCAGGGTGGCCAAGGCTGGGAACTCAACATCCAGGGGTATTCAATATTTAGGAAAGATAGGCAAAAAAGAAAGGGAGGTGGGGTACCATTGCTGGTTAAAGAGGGGATTAACACAATTGAAAGGAAGGATATTAGCTCTGATGATACGGAATCTGTATGGGAAAACTGAGAAATAACAAGGGGCAGAAAACGTTAGTGGGAGTGGTATATAGACCTCCAAACAGTAATACGGAGGTTGGGGATGGCATTAAAAAGGAAATTAGAGAAGCATGCAGTAAGGGCACAGCAGTCATCATGGGTGACTTTAATTTACATATAAATTGGGCTAACCAAATTAGTAAAAATACTGTGGAGGAGGAATTCCTAGAATGTTTACGGGATGGTTTTCTGGAACAATATGTCGAGGAACCAACCAGAGATCAGGCCATCTTAGACTGGGTATTATGTAACGAGAAAGGATTAATTAGCAATCTTGTTGTACGAGGCCCCTTGGGTCAGAGTGATCATAATATGATAGAATTCTTCATTAGGATGGAGAGTGAAGTAGTTGAATCAGAGACTAGGGTCCTGAATTTAAATAAAGGAAACTACGATGGTATGAGGCGCGAATTGGGTAGGATTGATTGGGGAATGTCACTCAAAGGGTTGACGGTGGATAGGCAATGGCAAACATTCAAAGACTGCATGGATGAACTACAGAATTTGTTCATCCCAGTGTGGCATAAGAATAAAACAAAAAGGGTGACTCAACTGTGACTAACAAGGGAAATTAGGGATAGCATAAGATCCAAGGAGAGGGCATATAAATTGGCCAGAAAAAGCGGTAGCCCTGAGGATTGGGAGCAGTTTAGGATTCAACAAAGGAGGACAAAGGGATTAATTAAGAAGGGGAAAATAGAATATGAAAGTAAGCTTGCTGGGAACATAAAAACTGACTGTAAGAGCTTTTATAGATATGTGAAGAGAAAAAGATTAGTGAAATCAAGTGTAGGTCCCTTGCAGTCAGAAGCGGGGGAAGTTATAATGGGGAACAAAGAAATGGCAGCCCAATTAAATGCATATTTTGGTTCTGTCTTCACAAAGGAGGACACAAATAAGCTCCCAGAGATGTTGGAGAACATAGGGTCTGATGAAAGGGAGGAACTGAAAGAAATCATTATTTGCAGGGAAATGGTGTTAGGGAAATTGACGGGATTGAAGGCCGATAAATCCCCAGGGCCTGATAATCTACATCCTAGGGTACTTAAGGAAGTGGCCCTAGAAATAGTAGATGCATTGCTGATCATCTTTCAACATTCGATGGAATCTGGAACTGTACCCATGGATTGGAGAGTAGCTAATGTTACCCCACTATTCAAAAAGGGTGGTAGAGAGAAAGCGGGGAATTATAGACCGGTAAGCCTGACATCGGTAGTGGGGAAAATGCTAGAGTCCATTATAAAGGATGTAATAGCTGAGCATTTGAAAAACAGTGACAGGATCGGACAAAGTCAACATGGATTTACAAAAGGTAAATCGTGCTTGACTAATCTACTGGAATTTTTTGAGGATGTAACTGGGAAAATAGATAAGGGAGAACCAGTAGATGTGGTGTATTTGGACTTTCAAAAGGCTTTCGATAAGGTCTCACATAAGAGATTAGCATGTAAAGTTAAGGCACATGGGATTGGGGGCAAGGTATTGACTTGGATAGAGAACTGGTTGGCGGACAGAAAGCAAAGAGTAGAAATTAATGGGTCTTTTTCCAAGTGGCAAGCAGTGACTAGTGGGGTACCGCAGTGATCGGTCCTTGGACCCCAGCTATTCACAATATACATTAATGATCTAGATAAGGGAACTAAATGTAATATCTCCAAGTTTGCAGATGACACAAAGCTGGGTGGGCGTGTGTGCTGCGAGGAGGATACCGAGAAACACCAGGATGATTTGGACAGGTTGGGTGAGTGGGCAGAAGTGTGGCAGATGCAATATAACGTGGATAAATGCGAGGTTATCCACTTTGGTGTCAAAAACAGAAAGGCAGACTATTATCTGAATGGCAATAGATTGGGAGAAGGGGAAGTGCAACGAGACCTGGGTGTCCTTGTGCACCAGTCGCTGAAGGTAAGCATGCAGGTGCAGCAGGTGGTGAAGAAGGCAAATGGTATGTTGGCCTTCATAGCGAAAGGGTTTGAGTATAGGAACAGGGATGTCCTGCTGCAGTTTTACAGGGCCTTGGTGAGACCACACCTTGAGTATTGTGTGCAGTTTTGGTCGCCTTATCTGAGGAAGGATGTTCTTGCCATGGAGGGAGTTCAGCGAAGATTCACAAGGCTGATACCTGGGATGGCAGGAATGACATATGAGGAGAGATTGGGTCGATTGGGCTTATACTCGCTGGAGTATAGAAGAGTGAGAGGGGATCTCATCGAAACAGATAAAATTCTGACAGGTCTGGACAAACTAGATGCAGGAAGAATGTTCCCGATGGTCGGAGAGTCCAGAACCAGGGGTCATAATCTAAGGATAAGGGGTAAGCCATTTCGGACAGAAATGAGGAAGAATTTCTTCACCCAGAGAGTGGTGAACCTGTGGAATTCTCTACCACAGAAGGTAGTTGAGGCCAAGTCATTAAATATATTCAAGAATGAGTTAGATATATTTCTTAAAGCTAAAGGTATCAAGGGATATGGGGAGAAGGCAGGTACAGGGTACTGAGTTTGGATGATCAGCCATGATCTCATTAAATGGCGGAGCAGGCTCGAGGGGCCGAATGGCCTACTCCTGCTCCTATCTTCTATGTTTCTATGTTTCTATGTTTCTATGTTTCTCTGTTTCTATGTTTCTTTGTACCTCGGGATCAAAGGTATTTGATATTGATGGATATCCTGTAGAAGAAAACTTTAAGAACTGTAATACTATAGAGAAGTTAAGATTTAAAAGTAAGTTTCCCTGTTAAAAAGATAGTATTTTTTCTCTTTCAAGAACTGTTAATGTTGCGATTGACTGATTCACCAACTGTAAATTGCATGTCGGTTCTTTTAATAAATCTCTATATATTTTTAGAATTGTCTCACATAAGTCTTCTGTATCAAAAACTTGCGAACTCAATCTCTGTACACTCTTTGGTGAAGAGTTACATTTCTGGGGAAGTTTTCCGGACCCTCATAATATCCGGGATGTTACAGTCTAGCTAAACTTATCTGGAGGACGGTAACATTCTCGGGTTGTTCCTTTCCTTTAGGGAGAGATAGCCCGGACCTTTAGACCCAATTAAGCGTCTTTAGGATTCGGCTACCTCAAACTTTAGTTGAAAGTGAACGTCTGAGAAATACGCCTGATCCGGGATAGTCCTAAAGGGGCTAGGACTAGTAAAAACCCTTTCAGGCAGACTTGATTGAGGTGTATAAAATTATGAGGGGCCTAGATAGGAAGGACCTATTTCCCCTAGCAGAGAAGTCAATAACCAGGGGGCATAGATTTAAAGTAATTGGTAGAAGGATTAGAGGGGAATTGAAGAGAAATTATTTCACCCAGAGGGTGGTGGGGGTCTGGAACTCACTGCCTTCTTCTTTTTATTCATTTTTTATGGGATCAGGGCGTCGCTGGCAATACCAGCATTTATTGCCCATCCCTAAGGGTGGTAGAGGCGGAAACCGTCATCACATTTAAAAAGTACTTGGATATGCACTTGAAGTGTCTTAACCTACAGGGCTACAGACCAAGATCTGGAAAGTGGGATAAGGGTGGAGAGCTCTTTTTCAACCAGTGCAGGCACGATGGGCCGAATGGCCTCCTTCTGTGCTGTAAATTTCTATGATTATTCCTTGCCCATGTCTCATCAGCGTCCACAACTACCCCTTGAGAATAGATCCCAGCTACAGTAGGTATCTAATTCGATTGGAGTGCCCAGGAGGGTCTGGATAGTTTTTCTGTAATTTGAAGGTATACGGCGGAACCTTAACCATCGGCCGGGGCTGTGAAACAGGCGGCTTCAGATCAATCGCCCAATTTACACCCCACCTGATTTTCCTTTCCGTTGCAGTCAATGGAAAGTTGCGCCAAATCTAGTCACGTTTCTCTGTAACATTGCCTCTGTGATGTCAGAGTTCTCGTATTTTGGACCTGCAGTAACAATAAAGGGACTGCCTGGCCCGGTGGGCGCAACACTCGTCTGTCATCTCTCGGACCTCGTGTCAAATTCAGCCCAGTCCAGGCTCACATCCTTTCTCTAGCTTGGCTGGAGGGACCTTTGTGAAATCAGCTTTACTGGTCTCAATTCAAGAACAGGAGGAGGCCATTCAGCCCCTCGAACCTGCTCCACCATTCAATTAGATCAACTCCATTTACCAACCTTATCTCCATATCCTTTGATAACCTTATGCAACAAAATTCTATCGATCTCAGTCTTGAACATTTCAATTGATCCACAGCCTTTTGGGTGAGAGAATTCCAGATTTCCACTACCCTTTGGGTGAAAAAGTGTTGCCTGATTTCACCCCTGAATGGCCTGGCTCTAATTGTAAGATTATGTCCCTTGTTCTTGATTATGGAAATAGATTCACTGTATCTACCCGATCGAATCCTTTTAACATTGTGAACACCTTGATCAGATCACCCTCGATCAGATCACCGCTCGATCTGATCACCGCTCGATCAGATCACCATCGATCAGATCACCATCGATCAGATCACCTCTCGATCAGATCACCCTTGATCAGATCACCATCGATCAGATCACCCTCGATCAGATCACCCCTCGATCAGATCACCATCGATCAGATCACCATCGATCAGATCACCATCGATCAGATCACCCCTCGATCAGATCACCATCGATCAGATCACCCCTCGATCAGATCACCATCGATCAGATCACCATCGATCAGATCACCCTCGATCAGATCACCATCGATCAGATCACCATCGATCAGATCACCCCTCGATCAGATCACCATCGATCAGATCACCATCGATCAGATCACCCCTCGATCAGATCACCATCGATCAGATCACCATCGATCAGATCACCATCGATCAGATCACCCCTCGATCGGATCACCCTCGATCAGATCACCCTCGATCAGATCACCCCTCGATCAGATCACCGCTCGATCAGATCACCCTCGATCAGATCACCCTCGATCAGATCACCATCGATCAGATCACCATCGATCAGATCACCCTCGATCAGATCACCATCGATCAGATCACCATCGATCAGATCACCGCTCGATCAGATCACCATCGATCAGATCACCATCGATCAGATCACCCTCGATCAGATCACCCTCGATCAGATCACCATCGATCAGATCACCATCGATCAGATCACCATCGATCAGATCACCCCTCGATCAGATCACCCCTCGATCAGATCACCCCTCGATCAGATCACCCCTCGATCAGATCACCATCGATCAGATCACCATCGATCAGATCACCATCGATCAGATCACCCTCGATCAGATCACCATCGATCAGATCACCCTCGATCAGATCACCCTCGATCAGATCACCCTCGATCAGATCACCCTCGATCAGATCACCCTCGATCAGATCACCCCTCGATCAGATCACCCTCGATCAGATCACCCTCGATCAGATCACCCCTCGATCAGATCACCATCGATCAGATCACCATCGATCAGATCACCCTCGATCAGATCACCCCTCGATCAGATCACCATCGATCAGATCACCCCTCGATCAGATCACCCCTCGATCAGATCACCATCGATCAGATCACCGCTCGATCAGATCACCATCGATCAGATCACCCCTCGATCAGATCACCATCGATCAGATCACCCCTCGATCAGATCACCATCGATCAGATCACCCCTCGATCAGATCACCATCGATCAGATCACCCTCGATCAGATCACCCTCGATCAGATCACCCCTCGATCAGATCACCCCTCGATCAGATCACCATCGATCAGATCACCATCGATCAGATCACCCCTCGATCAGATCACCATCGATCAGATCACCATCGATCAGATCACCCTCGATCAGATCACCCCTCGATCAGATCACCCCTCGATCAGATCACCCTCGATCAGATCACCGCTCGATCAGATCACCCCTCGATCAGATCACCCCTCGATCAGATCACCCTCGATCAGATCACCATCGATCAGATCACCATCGATCAGATCACCGCTCGATCAGATCACCATCGATCAGATCACCGCTCGATCAGATCACCCCTCGATCAGATCACCCTCGATCAGATCACCCTCGATCAGATCACCGCTCGATCAGATCACCCCTCGATCAGATCACCATCGATCAGATCACCATCGATCAGATCACCGCTCGATCAGATCACCCCTCGATCAGATCACCCTCGATCAGATCACCCTCGATCAGATCACCGCTCGATCAGATCACCCCTCGATCAGATCACCCTCGATCAGATCACCCTCGATCAGATCACCCTCGATCAGATCAACATCGATCAGATCACCGCTCGATCAGATCACCGCTCGATCAGATCACCGCTCGATCAGATCACCCTCGATCAGATCACCGCTCGATCAGATCACCCCTCGATCAGATCACCCCTCGATCAGATCACCCTCGATCAGATCACCATCGATCAGGTCACCATCGATCAGATCACCCCTCGATCAGATCACCCTCGATCAGATCACCCCTCGATCAGATCACCCTCGATCAGTTCACCCTCGATCGGATCACCCTCGATCGGATCACCCTCGATCAGATCACCCTCGATCAGATCACCCTCGATCAGATCACCATCGATCAGATCACCCATCGATCAGATCACCATCGATCAGATCACCATCGATCAGATCACCCTCGATCAGATCACCATCGATCAGATCACCATCGATCAGATCACCCTCGATCAGATCACCCCTCGATCAGATCACCATCGATCAGATCACCATCGATCAGATCACCCCTCGATCAGATCACCATCGATCAGATCACCATCGATCAGATCACCATCGATCAGATCACCATCGATCAGATCACCATCGATCAGATCACCCCTCGATCAGATCACCCCTCGATCAGATCACCCTCGATCAGATCACCGCTCGATCAGATCACCCCTCGATCAGATCACCATCGATCAGATCACCGCTCGATCAGATCACCCCTCGATCAGATCACCATCGATCATATCACCCTCGATCAGATCACCCTCGATCAGATCACCGCTCGATCAGATCACCCCTCGATCAGATCACCCTCGATCAGATCACCCTCGATCAGATCACCCTCGATCAGATCACCGCTCGATCAGATCACCCTCGATCAGATCACCCTCGATCAGATCAACATCGATCAGATCACCGCTCGATCAGATCACCCCTCGATCAGATCACCGCTCGATCAGATCACCCTCGATCAGATCACCGCTCGATCAGATCACCCCTCGATCAGATCACCCCTCGATCAGATCACCCTCGATCAGATCACCATCGATCAGATCACCATCGATCAGATCACCCCTCGATCAGATCACCCTCGATCAGATCACCCCTCGATCAGATCACCCTCGATCAGTTCACCCTCGATCGGATCACCCTCGATCAGATCACCCTCAATCAGATCACCCTCGATCAGATCACCCCTCGATCAGATCACCATCGATCAGATCACCCCTCGATCAGATCACCATCGATCAGATCACCATCGATCAGATCACCATCGATCAGATCACCCTCGATCAGATCACCATCGATCAGATCACCATCGATCAGATCACCCTCGATCAGATCACCATCGATCAGATCACCATCGATCAGATCACCATCGATCAGATCACCATCGATCAGATCACCCCTCAACCTTCAAGGAGAAGCACAAAACAAAGTATTAGAACACAGGCTAGGGATTTGAGGGCTGAGCAGATAGTCCGTCAACTTATCACAGCTCCACTCCTGTGCCACTTGCCCTGAGCTCAGTAAAGGATATAATGTAAGAAGGTAGCGTGCCAACTTGTCGTCTCCCTGAACCAGATCTGCAGTTCCATCCAGACACTCATTGACCATCACATTGAGACTCGTGGCCACTGGGTCCTTCCAGTCACCAGCAGGAAAGGACCATTGGCGTCATCTCCACACCATGCGTCCGGTTCAGCCCCTTCACACGGCACCAACAGGAGCAGCAGGACTGTGGCATTGCTAATAGTGGCAGGGAACCATTGATTGCACCGACATCACCATTCGTGTCCCAGTAGGTGGAAAGGGCCACTTGCTCAACATTCAGCCTGTACGTGACCAACGGCCCAGCATCATTCAAGTAGCGCTCGATCTCCAGAGACACACACGTAGAATCATGAAACCATACAGCACAGGAGGAGGCCATTCGGCCCATCGTGCCTGTGCCGACTCTTTGGCTCTCCGATTAGTGCCACTCCCCTCGCTCTTATTTATCCAATTCCCTTTTGAAAGTTACGATTGAATCTGCTTCCACCGCCCTTTCAGGCAGCGCATTCCAGATCACAACAACTCGCTGCGGAAAAAAATTCTCCTAATTTTTCTCCTGGATCTTTTGGCAATTATCTTAAATGTGTCGTCTGGCTACTGACCCTCCTGCCACTGGAAACAGCTTCTCCCCAGTTACTCTATCAAAACCCACATCCTGAAGGAATCAGCTGTTTAAGGGGAAAGGTTGAATCCTGGGATACCTGGATTCCCACTCAAGACGTGCCTGATATTCCGCTGTGGAACCTCCAGATACACCTGGGCCAACAACAACGCACGTTTGTGAGGCAGAACTTTAATCAAAGGGATCTTCGGTTTGTTGAAGTTTCCAGTGTTTTGGACCACTTTGGTACGATCCAAAGTGAGCTGGCAAGAGAGCTGTTGTATGTTGGGCGCCGCACAATATTCCCTTTGAAAGAGGCTCGTCCAAGGGGAACTGCAACAAAGCAGGCTCCAGGAAGAGACTAAAGGGTAACATGGAACTTATGTGGTATGACCATGGCCTCACCGCTCACAATCTCTGTAACCTCCTCCAGCCCTACAACCCTCGGAGATATCTGTGCTCCTCCAGTTCTGGCCTCTTGTGCCTCTCCAGCAGTTTGCTCATTATGCTGCATAGGCCCAATACAGTTGTAGAACATAAGAGCATAAGAATTAGGAGCCAGAGTCGGCCATTCGGCCCCTCGAGCCTGCTCCATCATTCAATAAGATCATGGCTGATCTTTGACCTCGACACCACTTTCCTGCCCGATCTCCATATCCCTTGATTCCAAAAATCTATCAATCTCAGCCTTGAATATACTCAACTTTGATCTCTGGCGCTCCTGTGAAGCGCCTCGAGATATTTTAATATGGTAAAGGTGCCACAGAAATGCAAGTTGTTGTTGTTATACCAGACAGTGCCTGAAGTAAACTCTCAATAGACGAGTCTTCTGCTGGGACCGTGAGTTACATGTAATTGCAAAGAGTTATTCACATTTCCAAAAATACGTATTTTATACAATTTCTTGTCCCTTTTTCATCTGTTGGGCACAAAATCAAACCTATCACAAAAAAGATTCATATTTTATACCCCTCAGGAAAACAACAGTGTTTTCAAATTACCTTTCAAATCAAAATAACGAGAAGAGGTTCTGATATTTCTGAATCCACAGCCCAAGGTCTGCTCCCCTGAGTGCTGCCTCAGATTGTTCCCCTTTGCCTCGCCTGTTAATTCACAATCAGATAGTTCGAGCTCTTGGTTTGAAACTCTGTGAATTACAAGATCTGAGAAAGAGGTGAGGCTGCGAGAGGAGAATGAGTAATCGCTTGGGACAGTGTAGAGGGAGTTTTACTCTGTATCTTACCCGTGCTGTACCTGCCCTGGGAGTGTTTGATGGGACAGTGTAGAGGGAGCTTTACTCTGTATCTAACCCATGCTGTACCTGCCCTGGGAGTGTTTGATGGGACAGTGTAGAGGGAGCTTTACTCTGTATCTAACCCGTGCTGTACCTGCCCTGGGAGTGTTTGATGGGGCAGTGTAGAGGGAGCTTTACTCTGTATCTAACCCGTGCTGTACCTGCCCTGGGAGTGTTTGATGGGGACAGTGTAGAGGGAGTTTTACTCTGTACCTAACCCGTGCTGTACCTGCCCTGGGAGTGTTTGATGGGGACAGTGTAGAGGGAGCTTTACTCTGTATCTAACCCGTGCTGTACCTGCCCTGGGAGTGTTTGATGGGACAGTGTAGAGGGAGCTTTACTCAGTATCTAACCCGTGCTGTACCTGCCCTGGGAGTGTTTGATGGGACAGTGTAGAGGGAGCTTTACTCAGTATCTAACCCGTGCTGTACCTGCCCTGGGAGTGTTTGATGGGACAGTGTAGAGGGAGCTTTACTCTGTACCTAACCCGTGCTGTACCTGCCCTGGGAGTGTTTGATGGGGCAGTGTAGAGGGAGCTTTACTCTGTATCTAACCCGTGCTGTACCTGCCCTGGGAGTGTTTGATGGGACAGTGTAGAGGGAGCTTTACTCTGAATCTATCCTGTGCTGTACCTGCCCTGGGAGTGTTTGATGGGACAGTGCAGAGGGAGCTTTACTCTGTATCTAACCCGTGCTGTACCTGCCCTGGGAGTGTTTGATGGGACAGTGCAGAGGGAGCTTTACTCTGTATCTAACCCGTGCTGTACCTGCCCTGGGAGTGTTTGATGGGACAGTGCAGAGGGAGCTTTACTCTGTATCTAACCCGTGCTGTACCTGCCCTGGGAGTGTTTGATGGGACAGTGCAGAGGGAGCTTTACTCTGTATCTAACCCATGCTGTACCTGCCCTGGGAGTGTTTGATGGGGACAGTGTAGAGGGAGCTTTACTCTGTATCTATCCTGTGCTGTACCTGCCCCGGGCGTGTTTGACAGGACAGTGTAGAGGGAGCTTTACTCTGTATCTAACCTGTGCTGTACCTGCCCTGGGAGTGTTTGATGGGACAGTGTAGAGGGAGCTTTACTCTGTATCTAACCCGTGCTGTACCTGCCCAGGGAGTGTTTGATGGGACAGTGTAGAGGGAGCTTTACTCTGTACCTAACCCGTGCTGTACCTGCCCTGGGAGTGTTTGATGGGACAGTGTAGAGGGAGCTTTACTCTGTACCTAACCCGTGTTGTACCTGCCCTGGGAGTGTTTGATGGGACAGTGTAGAGGGAGCTTTACTCTGTATCTAACCCGTGCTGTACCTGCCCTGGGAGTGTTTGATGCTCACACACTAGAGTCTGAAATGATAGGTGATCTATTTACGAGCTCCGACATCCCTCACTTTGACAAGCATCAACGTGCTAATCTGCTCTCAGCCCCTTGCTCGTGTAACTTCCTTCTCTGAGCTCCTTCAAGTTAATGTGAGCATTTAGAGACCTGAACTTTTTTTTGCCACAACTGGTCCATTTATAAATAATGACACCCACCTTGATCAACTCTCTCTCCTTACTTCCTCCGCAGTCGCCCTGTCTGTCAGGCTGGGCAGGTTTATAAACATTGGAACATTCACATATAGATCAGGCTGCTGGAAGTCACAGGTCCCTCCGCTTCTACTCTCTGCAATGTTCAGCTCACAAGAGCCTGCCTTTGTGGCGCCGGTTTGTCACCAGGTGGGTAACGGATTTCTGCAGATCAACCGCCCCGACACAATTCGCCCAACTTCCCTTCCCAGTCACTTCAATAGGAACAGGAGGAGGCCATTCAGCCCCTCGAGCCTGTTCCGTCATTCATTTAGATCACAGCTGATCTGTATCTTAACTCCATCTACCTGCCTTGGTTTCATAGCCCTTCATACCCTTACCCAACACAAATCTATCGATCTCAGTTGGGAAATTTTCAATTGACCCCCGGCCTCAACAGTTTTTTGGGGGAGAGAGTTCCAGATTTCCTCTACCCTTTGTGTGAAGAAGTGCTTCCTGACATCACCCCTGAACAGCCTGGCTCTAATTTTAAGGTTACGTCCCCTTGTTCTGGACTCCTCCCACCAGAGTAAATAGTTTCTCTCTATCTACCCTATTAAATCCTTTAATCATCTTAAACACCTGAATTAGTTCACCCCTTAATCTTCTATACACAAGGGAATACAAGCCTAGTCTATACAACCTGTCCTCATAATTTAACCCTTTTAGCCCTGGTATCATTGGGGTGCTGTGATGGGCGATTGGGGGGAACACAGGTGTCTATGGGAGGATGAGCGAGAAGGGCCCAATGGCCTTTCATGGCTGTATTGTCTTTGTGACCTTTATGATGTTGTCAGAAATCAGTTGGATGGTTTTCATATCACTTTCATATGGCGCGATGAGGGCTTTGATAGCACTGGCCACTGAAAAAATAGGAGGGGAACAATTATGACTAGTTTGAAATGTGCTGCTCATCTCTAAAGGAGATCAAGGGGTAATTCCACGCTCCTACATGGTGGCCAGGCTCGAAGGGAGCACGGGTTGGAGAATTGGCGCCATCGCTAATGGTGCTCCTTTTGAGTATCACGTTGTCCTGGGAGCACGGAGTCCCCCTGTACAGACCACTGGAAAAGGTTGTTGGATTGAAAGAGGCAGAAAGTGCCATTAGTTTCCAATAACTTAGCCAGATAGTCATCATACGGAGCTAAGGCACAAAACCGACCAGTCAATACTCACAGGGATGCTCAGCCAGAATCGAATCGTAGTCATCGCACGTTCGAATCCCGTCAACCGTACTTGTGACACATTCCCACCAGAGGCCTCGGCACTTCTGACTCACCTGAGCAAAAAAAAGGAAACAAAGAGTAAGGGCTGAAGAGTAAATGAACCGAAGAGGAATCAATCCATCTGAAGGATGGTCTTCGACCCTGGGAATCACTGTATCTCCGACGTTTACAAGACCATGGGATTGGAGGGTTCAGTAATTGAGCTTTTAATGTCGGTCAGAGTTTGATCGATTGTTTTTGAAGGAGGGGGCAGGGGTCAGAGATTTTTTTCACTGGACACAATCATCTTAGATCCTGCGGTCAGGTACTGGAATAGTTTGGGTGGAGTCTGCGACAGTGCCACAGTTTGTTGGCTGCAATGAGCTTGATGGGCCAGAGACTTCTCTCAATCTGTACCTGTATAAATCACTGGTCACTCAGCTGCAGTATTGTGTTCAATTCTGGGCACCGCACTTTAGGAAGGCCTTGGAAAGGGTGCAGAAGAGATTTACTGGAATGGTACCAGGGATGAGGGACTTCAGTTGTGTGGAGAGACTATAGAAGCTGGGGTTGTTCTCCTTAGAGCAGAGAAGATTAATGTAGATTTAATAGAGGTGTTCAAAATCATGAATGGTTTTGATAAGAATAAATAAGGAGAAAATGTTTCCAGTGGCAGAAGGGTTGGTAACCAGAGAACACAAATTTAAGATACTTGGCAAAAGAACCAGTGGGGAAATGAAGAGAAATGTTTTTACACAGCGAGTTGTTGTGATCTGGAATGCACTGCCTGAAAGGGCGGTGGAAGCAGATTCAATAGTAACTTTCAAAAGGGAATTGGAGAAATACTTGAAAAGGAAAAAATTGTCAGGCTATGGGGAAAGAGCAGGGGAGTGGGACTAATTGTGGGGAGTGGGGAGTGGTTTAGGAAATTACGTCAGCCAATTTGCACACAGCAGACTCCCACAAACAGCAATGTGATAATAACCGAATAATCTGTTTTTAGAGATGTTGGTTGAGGGATAAATATTGGCAAAGACACCAGGGAGAACTCCCCTGCTCTTCTTCGAATAGTGCCACGGGATCTTTTACATCCACCTGAGAGGACAGACGCGGCCTCTGTTTAACGTCTCATCCAAAAGACTGCCCCTCCGCCAGCACTGGGAGTGTCAGATTAGATTATGGGTTCAAGTCTCTGGAGCGGGGCTTGAACCCACAACCTTCTGACTCAGAGGCGAGGGTGCTACCCACTGAGCCAATGGCTGACACAGGTGAAAAAAGTGGAACGAATAGGTTTAAAGAGAATCGTACAGCCATGTGAATCATTCGGATTTCTGGAGAGGAGGTCCCTGGGAATGCTTAACATGACAGACTGCAGGGAGTACGGTCATGTAAATAGGTTAATAATCTGGAGTTCATATTCCACCAGGGCAGTTTGAGACTGGTTTAAAAATTTGGGAAATAAAAATCTGGTGTCAGTAAAAGTGACCGTGAAGCTGTCGGATTGTCGTAAAAACCCAACTGGTTCACTAATGTCCTTTAGGGAAGGAAACCTGCCGTCCTTACCTGCTCTGGGCCTATATGTGACTCCAGTCCCACGCCAACGGTTGACTCTTAACTACCCTCTGAAGTGGCTCAGCGAGACACTCATATCAAACTACTTTAAGGCAACTTGTGACGGACAATAAATGCCGGCCTTGCCAGCGACGCCCACATCCAGAGAATGAATTTTTAAATGAGTCACTAGCGCAGGACCTGACAGTGCAGTGAGGGTGTGTCTGGCCCCAGGTGTGCAAGCTGGGCTTTGAGCCTGAAGAAGTTGTCCAGCAGTCATTTGTAGACCCTTGGTTCCTCGACAAACAAGGTCCTTACCCGGTCTGGGCCTATATATGACTCCAGACCCACACCAACGGTTGACTCTTAGCTGCCCTCTGAAATGGCTCAGTTGTATTAGGCGGCTCACCACCACCTTCTCAAGGGCAATTAGTGATGGGCAATAAATTCTGGCCTTGCCAGCGACGCCCACAGACCGTGAATGAATAAAAAAAGGTCCCTTTCCTACACGGCCGAGCGGACTCATGAGGCTGCTGCCATGTAATGAAGAAATACAAATACAAAGAAAGACTCAAAAAATTGGGTCTCTTTTCGTTGGAATTCAGATTAGGGGGCAATATGATAGAAGTGTTTAAATTATGAAAGATGGGACAGGGTAGATAGCAGCAGACTGTTTCCAGTGGTTGAGGGGTCTAGGGGCGAGGGGCCACAGATAGAAGATTAAATATAAGATATTTAGAACAGAGAGCAGGAGAAACATCTTCACACAGAGAGTTGTGAGGCTGTGGGATTCACTCCCGGGGTCAGAGGTTGAGGCAGAAACTGTGCCAACATTGAAGGTTAGATTGGAGAGGGGGATGAAGGAGAGGGGGATGAAGGAGAGGGGGATGAAGATATGTGGGAACGGCCTGTTTCCGTGTAGTGACTCCGATGTAAATTCCCGTCACAATCCCAGTCCAGTGAAAAGGTCACCGCCAAGCACGGGTGGCACAGCAAACTTGCCATGACCTTCGAGTTTGAAAGTAAAAGGGGATTCTCAAGCACGTCCCATTCATTGAGGGAGGTAATAGCCCCAATCAGGCTGAAATTAGTCAAGTTAATGTGCATTAAATGGAGTTAATCATTGCCGTTAATACACCACATCTTTCAGAATGTGTGAGCAGCTTATTGTAACACAGTAGGTTTAACATACAGCTCTACCTGATTATTACTTACTCAACATTGCCAAGCTCGGTGAGACTCAGCGATCAGCTGTATTACACTCACAATTAACCACTTAATGAGTGTGTACATAGAATGAAATATTACAGAATCCGCAGCACAGAAACAGGCCATTCGGCCCAACTGGTCCATGCCGGTGTTTATGCTCCACACGAGCCTCTCAATTGACAGAATCTCAATTGTTGACTTCAAACTGGGTCAAATTGACAATTAAACTTGAAACCTGTGACCCACAGCTCTGATAATACCAAAATCAGAAGTCGCACAACACCAGGTTATAGTCCAACAGATTTATTTAATTTTACAAGCTTTCGGAGCTGTTCGCTCCTTCTTCAGGTATGAGCTGTGAGAGAATCTCCCAGAATTCACAATATAAACACAGAAAAAATCTATTCAAATCTTTCCCTACATCAAAGACACACTAATACCAGGTTAAGCACCAAGGATTCAAGTAGTTTCTGTAAATCCTCTGTTCATGGAGAACTTCCAGACATCTCGTCCTTTTCACACGTCTTTGTTATTTATTGCGACGGTAGATGGAGCCTAGTAGCGGGTTCAGGAGTTCATTGTTATGCTGCACTGAGGCGATGATTTGGTTCCATTACAAGCAGCTGTCGTCACTGATCAGTTGCACATTTATTCACAAGACCACAAAGAAAGAAAGATTTGCATTTCTACAGCATCTTTCACAACCTCAGTATGTCCCAAAGGGCTTTACAGCCAATGAAGTACTTTTTGAAGTGTAGTCATTGTTGTAATGTAGGAAACGCGGCAGCCAATTTGCGCACAGCAAGCTCCCACAAACAGCATGCGATAATGTCCAGATAATGTGTTTCAGTGATGTTGGTCGAGCGATAAATATTGGAACTCCCCTCCTCTTCTTCAAAGTAGTGCAGTGGGATCTTTTATGTCCACCTGAGAGGGCAGACGGGACCTTGGTTTAACGTCTCATCTGAAAGACAGCCCCTCCGACAGTGCAGCGGAGGCTCCCCCAGTACTGCCCCTCCAACAGTGCAGCTCTCCTTCAGTACTGCCCCTCCGACAGTGCAGCCCCCCCTCAGTACTGCCCCTCCGACAGTGCGGCGCTCCCTCAGTACTGCCCCTCCGACAGTGCAGTTCTCCCTCAGTACTGCCCCTCCGACAGTGCAGCTCTCCCTCAGTACTGACCCTACGACAGTGCAGCGCTCCATCAGTATTGCCATTACGACAGTGCAGCGCTCCCTCAGTACTGACCCCTCCGACAGTGCAGCTCTCCCTCAGTACTGCTCCTCCGACAGTGCAACGCTCCCTCAGTACTGCCCCTCCGACAGTGCGGTGCTCCCTCAGTACTGCCCCTCCGACAGTGCAGCACTCCCTCAGTACTGCCCCTCCGACAGTGCAGTTCTCCCTCAGTACTGCCCCTCCGACAGTGCAGCTCTCCCTCAGTACTGACCCTACGACAGTGCAGCGCTCCATCAGTATTGCCATTACGACAGTGCAGCGCTCCCTCAGTACTGACCCCTCCGACAGTGCAGCTCTCCCTCAGTACTGCTCCTCCGACAGTGCAACGCTCCCTCAGTACTGCCCCTCCGACAGTGCGGCGCTCCCTCAGTACTGCCCCTCCGACAGTGCAGCACTCCCTCAGTACTGCCCCTCCGACAGTGCAGTTCTCCCTCAGTACTGCCCCTCCGACAGTGCAGCTCTCCCTCAGTACTGACCCTACGACAGTGCAGCGCTCCATCAGTATTGCCATTACGACAGTGCAGCGCTCCCTCAGTACTGACCCCTCCGACAGTGCAGCTCTCCCTCAGTACTGCTCCTCCGACAGTGCAACGCTCCCTCAGTACTGCCGCTCCGACAGTGCGGTGCTCCCTCAGTACTGCCCCTCCGACAGTGCAGCACTCCCTCAGTACTGCCCCTCCGACAGTGTAGCGCTCCCTCAGTACTGACCCTACGACAGTGCAGCGCTCCCTCAGTACTGACCCCTCCGACAGTGCAACGCTCCCTCAGTACTGCCCCTCCAACAGTGCAGTGCTCCCTCAGTACTGCCCCTCCGACAGTGCAGCACTCCCTCAGTACTGCCCCTCCGACAGTGTAGCGCTCCCTCAGTACTGACCCTATGACAGTGCAGCGCTCCCTCAGTACTGACCCCTCCGACAGTGCAACGCTCCCTCAGTACTGCCCCTCCGACAGTGTGGTGCTCCCTCAGTACTGCCCCTCCGACAGTGCAGCACTCCCTCAGTACTGCCCCTCCGACAGTGTAGCGCTCCCTCAGTACTGACCCTATGACAGTGCAGCGCTCCCTCAGTACTGACCCCTCCGACAGTGCAGCGCTCCCTCAGTACTGACCCCTCCGACAGTGCGGCGCTCCCTCAGTACTGCACCTCCGACAGTGCGGCGCTCCCTCAGTACTGCCCCTCCGACAGTGCAACTCTCCCTCAGTACTGCCCTTCCGACAGTGCAGCGCTCCCTCAGTACTGCCCCTCTGACAGAGCCGCGCTCCCTCAGTACTGCCCCTCAGACAGTGCAGCACTCCCTCAGTACTGACCCTCCGACAGTGCAGTGCTCACTCAGTACTGCCCCTCCGACAGTGCAGCGCTCCCTCAGTACTGCCCCTCCGACAGTGCAGCGCTCCCTCAGTACTGCCCCTCCGACAGTGCAGTGCTCCCTCAGTACTGCCCCTCTGACAGTGCGGCGCTCCCTCAGTACTGCCCCTCCGACAGTGCAGCACTCCCTCAGTACTGCCCCTCCGACAGTGCAGCGCTCCCTCAGTACTACCCCTCTGACATTGCAGTGCTCCCTCAGTACTGCCCCTCCGACCCTGCAGCACTCTCTCAGTACTACCCCTCCGACCCTGCAGTGCTCACTCAGTACTGCACTGGAGGGTCAGCCTAGATTTTTGTGCTCATGTTTCTGGAGTGAGACTTGAACCCACGACGTTTGGACTCTGACTCTGTGCTCCCCACGGGTGAGGCCTAGAGGTAAGTTTAGTTGAAGAAGGCCCATCCAATCTCCGGCTTCCAGAATCCAAACCCCACCGTCTCCCCATTGGAGAATTTTGCTGTTTCTTAAATGAGCGCAGTGTCCCAGCCTCGCCCACCCTTCCTGACAACCTGCTCTAGCTGCTGCTCGCCCTGTGTGAAGTGGTACTCCCAGGCGTCTGTCCCAAACCTGCCCTTTACACCCTGACCCTGTGCACTCTGCAAACCCGCCCTGCTGTACGATTAAGTATTGTCCCAGGTGCATAGTCTCTGTCCTGTTAAATTTTTACACACCTGTATTCAAAAAGATGTTCTGGTTCACCAAAAGGGAAAAGGCTGATCAGAGAATCGTCCAATCAGGGAACGAGTTGATCAGAGACTGATCCAATCTGAAAATTGACCAATCAAGGATCGATCTGATCAGAGAATGATCCAATCAGAGAATGAGCTGATCACGGGGTGATCCGATCATCTCACCAGTAAGTCCACTCCTGGATCACTCGTACTCGATGTACTCTCAGATCAGTAAATCCACTCCTGGTTTAGCTGCACTGACTCATAAACTGCGCTGTCCATTCCACACCCATGAGGGAGTGACCGATTTCCCCTCGGAGAAACAGAGGAACAGGAGGAGGCCATTCAGCCCCTCGAACCTGTTCCACCATTCAATTAGATCATGGCTGATCTGTAACTTAACTCCATCTCCGCGCCTTGGTTCCGTAACCCTTAATACCCTTACCCAACAAAAATCTATCAATCTCGTTTTAAATTAATGGACAGACAATTCGGGGACTCCATTAAGGGCTGTGCCCCTCCCCGCCCGAATTTCCAAGTCTTGCTGTACCTGTGTGATCCAAGCCTTAGGCCAGACCCAGGAGAAGCTGTCTCAATGAGTTATTTTTATTTTTTGGGGATTTAAAATGAATCTATATCCAACATTAAAGAATTTAAGTCCATTTCAGAATTAAACAAACTTTCAGCCTATCAGTTAAACATTTCTGAAACGCTTCCACGGACTCAAACAGTGAAGATCTACATTTTGTTTTTGAAAAGCCACGTCCCGGATTTCCCGACTCCCCCCCACCCATGGTCTCACCTCTAAGCTGTCGTCTGCGTTCACCATCCAGCAGTCTGTCCACGTGGCCACGATAAGGAACGCGGCAGAAAACAGGGAGAAGAAGAAAGCTACGTACTGGAGCACTTCCCTCATTGCAACCTGTCGGAGCCTGACCCGTTAACGCGCGATCGAAGGTCACAGGCCAACCTGATCTCCACTGAAGCCTCGCTCACCGTCTCTGCTCCGAGACCTCCACTCCCTGCAGGCTCCTGTACAGAGTGACTCTGACCAAACTCTCACCTGGCTACCAGGAGACTGCATCACCTGAATGGGGGCTGTGGCCAATCAAATCGCTCCCATTAGTACAAACTGCACTTTCTTTTTTTTTAAAGAACTGAGAAAGCCAGCTGCAGGGTCAAGGACATTGTATAGGACAACACCAGGGGGGAAGGTACAGGAGAGGAGCTGGGCTGAAGCAAGAAGCCATGGTTAGTGAATTATTATACCGATCTGAGTGTTAGAACATGAGAAAAGTTTACGAGCAAAAGATACCAAACAGCAGGGATGAGTTGGTTGAGAGGAATACTGGGAATGTCCAGGACGGAAAGAATCAACAATGATATAATACAAGCATGCCTTGGACAAGAAATGACACTTGTACAGAACATCCAAGAAAGGTGACTGTGATGGTTTGGGATGTCACAAGAGTGGAAATGGTTGGATTACCTTTCATGGGACATGGAGCTGGAGGCCGAGGAAGACCAAGGAAGTGCCAGAGAGACAAGGTCAAGAGCGATTTGTCACAGAAAGGGAGACAGATGACTGAAGCTAGCTCAGAACCACCAGTGGAGTGAGTTCTGTGGGCCCCATCATCACTGCTGAGCTGTCAGACTGGAGTTTGGTCGCACTGTTAGGGGAGATTCAGGCACCCGACACTTCATCCCTGCTCGATGGGACCTACAACAAGATGATACCAATTCCCCCACCCCCCCAGCCCTGCTTTCCTGTTGAGTCTGCAGGGAGCACAGAATTGCTGAATTTGCCCTCATTTGTAGTCACGAAAGAAGTTGTTAAACACAGAGAACGGAGGCTGTTATTAGTTGCACAGAGACAGGTTTCCTGAGAACTAAGCTCGAGACTTAACCATTTCTCCTCCAGTACAGTGACCTTATTTCAGTGCGAGTGACAGTGGGGGAGCTGGGAATGGTCTCATCCCCCGGATTAGAGGTAAAAAAATTCAGCAAAGAGTTTCTGGTCCTGAACATTGGCCAATAACTCCTGACCGGATGTGTGAGTGTGTGGGAGGTGGGAGAGGACCACACCGGGCTCCACAATGACATTCACAAGGTCAAATACACGGCCAGAGATCAGTTGACATTCCCATATGAAGAATGGCTGCTTTGGGCTAGGTACAGGAAGGTGACATTCCTGTGAAATCTGTACCCCAGTGAGAGTCAGCACATTCAGGAACTGTACCCCAGTGAGAGTCAGCACCTTCAGGAACTGTACCTCAGTGAGAGTCAGCACCTTCAGGAACTGTACCCCAGTGAGAGTCAGCACCTTCAGGAACTGTACCTCAGTGAGAGTCAGCACCTTCAGGAACTGTACCCCAGTGAGAGTCAGTATCCTGGGAACTATACCCCAGTGAGAGTCAGCACCTTCAGGAACTGTACCCCAGTGAGAGTCAGCACCTTCAGGAACATAAGAACATAAGAATTAGGAGCAGGAGTCGGCCATTCGGCCCCTCGAGCCTGCTCCGCCATTCAATAAGATCATGGTTGCTCTTCTACCTCAACTCCACTTTCCCGCCTGATCCCCATATCCCATGATTCCCTTAATATTCAAAAATTTAGCGATCTCCATCTTGAATACACCAACGACTGAGCCTCCACAGCCCCCTGGGGCAGAGAATTCCAAAGATTCACCACCCTCTGAGTGAAGAAATTTCTCCTCATCTCTGTCCTAAATGGCCGCCCCCTTATTCTGAGACTGTGACCCCTGGTTCTAGACTCCCCAGCCAGGGGAAATATCCTCCCTGCATCTACCCTGTCAAGCCCTGTAAGAATTTTGTATGTTTCAATGAGATCACCTCTCATTCTTCTAAATTCTAGAGAATATAGGCCTAGTCTACTCAATCTCTCCTCATAGGACAATCACCCCATCCTAGGAATCAGTCTGGTGAACCTTCGTTGCACTCCCTCTATGGCAAGTATATCCTTCCTTAGGTAAGGAGACCAAAACTGTACACAATACTCCAGGTGTGGTCTCACCAGGGCCCTATATAATTGCAGTAAGACGTCTTTACTCTTATACTCAAATCCTCTTGTAATAAAGACCAACATACCATTTGCTTTCCTAATTGCTTGCTGTACCTGCATGTTAACTTTCAGTGATTCGTGTACAAGGACACCCAGGTCCCTCTGAACACCAACATTTCCCAATCTCTCACCATTGAAAAAGTACTCTGCTTTTCTATTTTTCTTACCAAAGTGGATAAATTCACATTTCTCCACATTATATTCCATTTGCCATGTTCTTGCCCACTCACTTAACCTGTCTAGTACTGTCAGTACTTTCAGGAACTGTAACCCAGTGAGAGTCACCACCTTTTGGAACTGTACCCCAGAGAGAGCCAGCATCATCAGGAACTGTACCCCAGTGAGAATCAGCACCTTCAGGAACTGTACCCCAGTGAGAGACAACACCTTCAGGAACTGTACCCCAGTAAGAGTCAGCACCTTCAGGAACTGTACCCCAGTGAGAGTCAGCACCTTCAGGAACTGTACCCCAGTGAGAGGCAGCACCTTCAGGAACTGTACCCCAGTGAGAGTCAGCACCTTCAGGAACTGTACCCCAGTGAGAGACAACACCTTCAGGAACTGTACCCCAGTGAGAGTCAGCACCCTCAGGAACTGTACCCCAGTGAGAGACAACACCTTCAGGAACTGTACCCCAGTGAGAGTCAGCACCTTCAGGAACTGTACCCCAGTGAGAGTCAGCACATTCAGGAACTGTACCCCAGTGAGATTCAGCACATTCAGGAACTGTACCCCAGTGAGAGTCAGCACCTTCAGGAACTGTACACCAGTGAGAGTCAGCACCTATGGAACTCCCAATGGTTGGGTGGCTCAATGAGTAACCGAGAGCAGAAGTGAGGCAGTTCGGCCGGTACTATCCCTAGTCTGTGCTGCGTTGGCTGATCTCGGCTGTGGTAAATATTTGATTGCTACAAGGGGTTGGCATTGGGAGGCGTAAAGTTAACCTGGGTTCCTTCTTCAGAGAGTCACCCATTGACCCTGCTGGATAACACACAGGTGTGTGGATATCGGGCAAGAATGCGATGGGGTTCAGAGATGATGCCCCCAGGATTGAACAACCTGCCGCACTCACTGTCTAGGCTGACGCAGGAAGAGGGCCCTTTGGCCAGTTACTGGAGACATGTGGAAGCCTGCACAGATTCGCAGATCATCTCTTCAAAGCCTGGGAAATTGCTACTGGTTTGAAGAAGGAAAAACAGATACTGGGATATCTGCTCAGGCATGTTCAAGAGCATCACACGGCCAGATTCCTGGCACTCGTGGGATTGGAGCCCATGTGACTCAGCACCTTCAGGGCAGGAGGGGGAGAACTGGGAAGCCAGTGAACTTTTATTAAAAAAAATCATATTTAAAAGTTTGCACATTGGGTGCATTCTACAAATGAGCTTCCGATCACATGTCCGCACTATCACCAAAACCACCTCCGTAACATCGCCCGTCTCCGCCCCGCCTCAGCTCATCCGCTGCTGAAACCCTCATCCATGCCTTTGTTACCTCAAAACTTGACTATTCCAACACACTCCTGGCTGGCCTTCCACATTCTACCCTACATAAACATTGAAGTCATCCAAAACTCGGCTGCCCGTGTCATAACTCGCACCAAGTCCCGTTCATGCATCACCCCTGTACTCACTGACATACATTGGCTCCCAGTTAAGCAACGCCTCGATTTTAAAAATCCTTGTTTTCAAATCCCTCCATGGCCTCTCCCCTCCCGACCTCTGTAACCTCCTCCAGCCCCACAAACCCCCGAGACTGTCGGAGGGGCAGCACTGAGGGAACGCTGCACTGTCGGAGGGGCAGTACTGAGGGAGCACTGCACTGTCGGAGGGGCAGTACCGAGGGAGCGCTGCACTGTCGGAGGGGCAGTACTGAGGGAGCGCTGCACTGTCGGATGGGCAGTACTGAGGTAGCGCCACACTGTCGTAGGGGCAGTACTGAGGGAGCGCTGCACTGTCAGGAGGGGCAGTACTGAGGGAGCACTGCACTGTCGGAGGGGCAGTACTGAGGGAGCGCTGCACTGTCGGAGGGGCAGTACTGAGGGAGCGCTGCACTGTCGGATGGGCAGTACTGAGGTAGCGCCACACTGTCGTAGGGGCAGTACTGAGGTAGTGCCGCACTGTTGGAGGGGCAGTACTGAGGGAGCGCTGCACTGACGGAGGGGCAGTACTGAGGGAGCGCCGCACTGACGGAGGGGCAGTGCTGAGAGAGCGCCGCACTGTCGGAGCGGCAGTACAGAGGGAGCGTCGCACTGTCGGAGAGGCAGTACTGAGGGAGTGCTGCACTGTCGGAGCGCCGCACTGTCGGAGCGGCAGTACTGAGGGAGCGCCGCACTGTCAGAGGGGCAGTACAGAGGGAGCGTCGCACTGTCGGAGAGGCAGTACTGAGGGAGTGCTGCACTGTCGGAGCGCCGCACTGTCGGAGGGGCAGTACTGAGGGAGTGCTGCAGTGTCAGAGGCTCCGTCTTTCAGATGAGACATTAAACCGAGGCCAGAGGCCAATGGCGGATAGATAGAAATCGGAGATGCTGAAGAGGCCAGAATTTGAGGAGCGCAGAGATCTCGGGGGGTTGTGGGGCTGGTGGAGATTACAGAGATTGGGAGGAGCGAGGCCATGGAGGGAATTTGAAAACAAGGATGAGAATTTTTAAATCGAGGCGTTGCTTAACCGGGAGCCAGCGAGCACAGGGGGTGGGGGGTGTGGTGCAGTGGGATGCAGTCAATGTTGACGCCTCCACTCCTTGTGTGTCGTTGGGGAGGGCTGAACTTCACTTGGTATCGACTCTTCCTCTGAGGAAGCACCTTGTCCTGCTGGGTCCTTAACTCCTGTGACTCCGTTTGTTGCTCAGCTTTGCTCATTGTTGAGTTTGCATTCCTCTCGCCAGCCGGTGCTTGTCTCACTCGCGAAACTCTCTGCCTCTCGCACACATTCCCCCAACACGCAGGGGGGAGCCTGAGGTGCAGTAATAATGTTACTTTACAACGCACAGAACTGCTTATCTTGTCATGGTTTCTGGTGCCTGTTTACATTCCTCAATTTGAGTGGATTCCACAACCCCGCCATCAACAGAGAAAACAACAGCCATGCAGAACCTGGTGCTCTTGTTTTTTTTTAAATTCTTTCTCAGGATGTGGGCCACTGACAAGGCCGGCATTTTATTGCCCCTTGAGAAGGTGGTGGTGAGCCGCCTTCTCCTTGAACGGCTGTAGTCCGTGTGGTGAAGGTGCTCCCACAGTGCTGTTAGGTAGTGAGTACCTGGGCCCAGCAACGATGAAGGAATTACATAGAATTTACAGCACAGAAACAGGCCATTCGGCCCAACTGGTCCATCCCGATCTCTGTAACCTCCTCCAGCCCCACAACCCCCCCCCCCGAGATATCTGCGCTCCTCTAATTCTGGCCTCTTGAGCATCCCTGATTATAATCGCTCCACCTTTGGTGGCCGTGCCGTCTCTTGCCTGGGCCCTAAGCTCTGGAATTCCCTCCCTAAACCTCTCCGCCTCGCTACCTCTCTTTCCTCCTTTAAGACGCTCCTTAAAACCTCCCTCTTTGACCAAGCTTCTGGTCACCTGGCCTAGTTTATCCTTGTGTGGCTCGGTGCCAAATTGTTTGTCTTAAAATACTCCTGTGAAGCGCCTTGGGACGTTTTACTATGTTAAAGGCGCTATATAAATACAAGTTGTTGTTGTTGTTGTGTATGCGCCACACGAGCCTCCTCCCACCCTACTTCATCTCACCCTATCAGCACATCCTTCTATTGCTTTCTCCCTCATGTGCTTCTCTTGAAAGAGAATGCAGCACTCCTTCAGTATTGTAATGAAGCCTAGATTAGGTGCCTGAGTAGGGCTTGAACCCACGGCCTTCTGATGTGAGATCGAAGGACTACCACTGAGGCAGACTATACTTTCTGCCCCCATGCAATCTCACTACTGATAATTCTTTGTAAGTGTTACAAGATGCCTGAAGGTGGAACTTCACTTCCTGAAATGCTTGACTGGGTCTAAGGAGCCTGCGTTGCAGATCTGAAGCCTCGGCTAGCCCCTTCCTCTCGACTAGCTTCTTCCCTGGCTAGTGTCAGCTGTGGCTCAACGGGGAGCACACTCACCTCTGAGTCAGAAGGTCGTGGGCTCAAGTCCAACTCCAGAGACTTGAGCACATAAAGCTAGGCTGACACTCCCAGTGCAGTACTGAGGGAGCGCTACACTGTCACTGAGGGAGTGCTGCACTGTCAGAGGCTCCGTCTTTCAGATGAGACATTAAACTGAGGCCCCGTCTGCTCTTTTGGCTGGAGGTAAAAGATCCCATGGCACTATTTCGAAGAAGAGCAGGGGAGTTCTCCCTGGTGTCCTGGCCAATGTTTATCCCTCAATCAACATAAGAACAGATTATCTGGTCATTTTCATATTGCTGTTTGTGGGAGCTTGCTGTGCGCATTTTTGGCTGCTGCGTTTCCCACATTACAACATTGACTACACTTCAAAAAGTACTTCATTGGCTGTAAAGCGCTTTGGGACGTCCTGAGGTTGTGAAAGGCGCTATAGAAATGCAAGACTTTCTTTCTTCTTTCTTTCTTCCTCGTCTAGTCCCTTCACCGGCTAGCCCCTTCACCGGCTAGTCCCTTCACCGGCTAGCCCCTTCACCGGCTAGTCCCTTCACCGGCTAGCCCCTTCACCGGCTAGTCCCTTCACCGGCTAGTCCCTTCACCGGCTAGCCCCTTCACCGGCTAGTCCCTTCACCGGCTAGCCCCTTCACCGGCTAGTCCCTTCACCGGCTAGTCCCTTCACCGGCTAGCCCCTTCACCGGCTAGTCCCTTCACCGGCTAGCCCCTTCACCGGCTAGTCCCTTCACCGGCTAGCCCCTTCACCGGCTAGTCCCTTCACCGGCTAGCCCCTTCACCGGCTAGTCCCTTCACCGGCTAGCCCCTTCACCGGCTAGTCCCTTCACCGGCTAGCCCCTTCACCGGCTAGTCCCTTCACCGGCTAGCCCCTTCACCGGCTAGCCCCTTCACCGGCTAGCCCCTTCACCGGCTAGTCCCTTCACCGGCTAGTCCCTTCACCGGCTAGTCCCTTCACCGGCTAGCCCCTTCACCGGCTAGTCCCTTCACCGGCTAGCCCCTTCACCGGCTAGTCCCTTCACCGGCTAGCCCCTTCACCGGCTAGTCCCTTCACCGGCTAGCCCCTTCACCGGCTAGTCCCTACTGGGGAGCCCAGTTCCTCTACCCTTTCCGCATAATGACAATTTCTCATACCCGGTCAGTGAATCTTTCCCAGAGCAAGGTGTCCAAAATAACAACAGAAAACACTGGAAAAACTCAGCAGGCCAGGCAGCATCCGTGGAGAGAGAAAGAGAGTTAACGTTTCAGGTCGAGACCTTTCGTCAGAACTGGAAACAGCAGGAAATCAAATAGATTTAAGGCAAGAATAAAGCTGGGAAAAGGGGGAGGGGATGAAAGAACAAAAGGAGAGATTAAGAGACATTAAGAGACATTAAGAGATATTCAAGGCAAGAGGAGGTGTTAATGTGACAGGTTGAGGCTGAAAGAAGTGTGAAATGCACTGGCAGAATGAAGGACAGCTGCCAGCTTCTAGGAGGGAAAAAAAGGGGGGGGCAAACAAAAGGGTGGATGAAAAAATAAAATATAAATGTGATTGGGGCTGAGGTTATGATCTAAAATTGTTGAACTCGATATTGAGTCCAGAGGGCTGTAGCGTGCCTAAACAAAAGATGAGGTGCTGTTCCTCGAGCTTACGCTGCACTTCCGTGGAACAGTGTAATAGGCCGAGGACGGTGAGGTCAGAGTGGGAGTGAAGCGATGAATTAAAGTGACAGGCCACCGGGAGCTCGGGGTCCCCCTTACGGACTGAACGGAGGTGTTCCGCAAAGCGGTCACCCAATCAAAGGTGTCCAAAGCTGGATACAATATTCTAAATGTAGCCTCGCCAATGATTAGTACAGGACACGCTTAACAAGATCCCTTTGCTTCTGTGCTCTCTGCTCAGCTGTGATAGCAGGTCCAATATCCTGCTGATGCTTGCTGTCCGGACTCACACAAGGACAGCCTCTTGGAGAGGGACTAGAGGGGGGGAGAGGGGAGGATAGAACCCATGGACCCTGTACCCCAGGGAGGAGCCGTGCCTTTGAGAGAGGTGGGGAGAAAACGGGGGGAAAAAAAATCAAAAATTAACTTCAACAAGTCAATGATCCAACTCACAAACAATCTCGCTCAATCTCAATTGTGTCACTATAGAATGAACTGGGAGCAATATCTCATTCCTTTGCTCCAACCATTGAATCATTTCGCACTCCACGTTCTCCACAGTTGTGCATTTGCCAAGTTTGTCAAACAAATCACCTTCCCAGCTCATGTTTTCCACTCCCATGCTCCATCACTCATCGCCAGAACGTCCTGTGAGGTTTGGGACTCGGTGATCTCATTCTGTACCGTCAGTGAGTGCCAGGAACATCACAGAGCAGAGTTACTCCCTGATCGCAGCTTGGCAGCTTTCCCGAACACTCCGATCTGTGGAAAATCCCAGAGCAACAAACACAAAGGAGTTAATTAATTATGTTCAGCTTTCCTCTCCTTCCCTGAATGTGTTGAATCATAGATATTACAACACAGAATGGGTCTAGTTTCGGGTGAGCTTTTCAACTGGAGCTAACCCTTTTCAAATTATAACTATTCTTTCAGAGAGGGTACAGAGGAGATTTACGAGGATGTTACCAGGATTGGAGAATTTTAGCTATGGGGAAAGATTGGACAGGCTGGGGTTGTTTTCTTTGGAGCAGAGGAGGCTGAGGGGAGATTTAATTGAGGTGTATAAAATTATGAGGGGCCTCGATAGAGTGGATCGGAAGGATCTATTTCCCTTAGCAGAGAGGTCAATAACCAGGGGGCAGAGATTTAAAGTAATTGGTAGAAGGTTTAGAAGGGAGTTGAGGAGAACTTTCTTCACCCAGAGGGTGGTGGGGGTCTGGAACTTACTGCCTGAAAGGGTGGTAGAGGCAGAAACCCTCATCACATTTAAAAAGTACTTGGATACGCACTTGAAGTGCCGTAACCTACAGGGCCATGGACCAAGAGCTGGAAAGTGGGATTAGGCTGGATAGCTCTCTTTGGCCGGCGCAGACACAGTGGGCCGAATGGCCTCCTTCTGGGCCGTAAATTTTTAGGATTCTATGAAATGGTTAACAGTCTCTGCCCCAATAGGTCCTTGTAGTAAAGCATTCCTCTGTGTGAAAACATTTTTTCAAAGTCCCCCTACATTCTACTGGTGAGAATCCTCCTTGATTTAAGCAAAAATAATCTTTCGCTATTCACCCTCTCAAAAATTATATAATTTTGAAACTTTAAAAAAATTCATTCTCGGGATGTGGGCGTCGCTGGCAAGGCCGACATTTATTGCCCATCCCTAGTTGCCCTTGAGAAGGTGGTGGTGAGTTGCCTTCTTCAACCGCTGCAGTCCATATCCAGACTGTATCCAGTGCGCTCAGCCATTTCTTGATATCACGTGGAGTGAATCAAATTGGCTGAAAACTGGCTTCTGTGATGGTGGGGACCTCAGGAGGAGGCCGAGATGGATCATCCACTCGGCACATCTGGCTGAAGATGGCTGCAAATGCATCAGCCTTGTCTTTTGCACTCACGTGCTGGGCTCCGCTATTATTGAGGATGGGGATAGTCATGGAGCCTCCTCCTCCCGTTAATTAATCTACAGGATGCACTGCAGCAACTCGCCAAGACTTCTTTGACAGCACTTCCCAAACCTGTGACTTCTAGAAGGACAAGGGCAGCAGGCATATGGGAACACCACCACCTCCAAGTTCCCCTCCAAGTCACACACCATCCTGACTTGGAAATATATCGGCTGCTCCTTCATCATCGCTGGGTCAAAATCCTGCAACTACCTCCCTAACAGCACTGTGGGTGTACCTTCACCACACGGACTGCGGTGGTTCAAGAAGGCAGCTCACCACCACCTTCTCAAGGGCAATTAGGGATGGGCAATAAATGCCGGCCTTGCCAGCGACGCCCACATCCCATGAATTAATTTAAAAAAACATGCTGTACTTGCCCTGGGAGTGGTTGATGGGACAGTGTAGAGGGAGCTTTACTCTGTATCTACCCCATGTTGTACCTGCCCTGGGAGTGGTTGATGGGACAGTGTAGAGGGAGCTTTACTCTGTATCTACCCCATGTTGTACCTGCCCTGGGAGTGTTTGATGGGACAGTGTAGAGGGAGCTTTACTCTGTATCTAACCCGTGCTGTACCTGCCCTGGGAGTGTTTGATGGGACAGTGTAGAGGGAGCATTACTCTGTATCTAACCCGTGCTGTACTTGCCCTGGGAGTGGTTGATGGGACAGTGTAGAGGGAGCTTTACTCTGTATCTACCCCATGTTGTACCTGCCCTGGGAGTGGTTGATGGGACAGTGTAGAGGGAGCTTTACTCTGTATCTACCCCATGTTGTACCTGCCCTGGGAGTGTTTGATGGGACAGTGTAGAGGGAGCTTTACTCTGTATCTAACCCGTGCTGTACCTGCCCTGGGAGTGTTTGATGGGACAGTGTAGAGGGAGCATTACTCTGTATCTAACCCGTGCTGTACCTGCCCTGGGAGTGTTTGATGGGACAGTGTAGAGGGAGCTTTACTCTGTATCTAACCCGTGCTGTACCTGCCCTGGGAGTGTTTGTTGGGACAGTGTAGAGGGAGCTTTACTCTGTATCTAACCCCGTGCTGTACCTGCCCTGGGAGTGTTTGATGGGACAGTGTAGAGGGAGCTTTACTCTGTATCTAACCCGTGCTGTACCTGCCCTGGGAGTGTTTGATAGGACAGTGTAGAGGGAGCTTTACTCTGTATCTAACCCGTGCTGTACCTGCCCTGGGAGTGTTTGATGGGACAGTGTAGAGGGAGCTTTACTCTATATCTAACCCCTGCTGCTCTGGGATCGTTTCAATGTCCAACACTGATATTCCTGTCTGCCAAAATGTTAGGGCATGAGGTGACAGCAAAATTGAGTAAATAATGAACATCAGTATAAATTGGAGGAAGGCCAATTTCAGTGGGTTGAGAACGGATCTGGCCTGGGTAAATTGGCCATGATGCGGAGATGCCGGTGTTGGACTGGGGTGGACAAAAGTGAGAAGTCGCACAACACCAGGTTATAGTCCAACACCTTTATTTGAAATCACAAGCTTTCGGAGCGCTGCTCCTTTGTCAGGTGAAGTGAAGGAATACAGATCGGCAAAGCATATATAGACAGAGAACAGGCATTGTACGCTGCACAGGCATTGTACGCATGGTGGCATAGTGGTTAGCACTGGTGCCTCACAGCGCCAGGGACCCGGGTTCGAATCTGGCCTCGGGTGACTGTCTGTGTGGAGTTTGCACATTCTCCCCGTGTCTGCGTGGGTTTCCTCCGGGTGCTCCGGTTTCCTCCCACAGTCCAAAAATGTGTGGGTTAGGTTGATTTGGCTATGATAAATTGACCCTTAGTGTTAGGGGGGGATTAAATATGTGGGGTTATGGGGATAGGATGAGATATGTTAGGGGGAATTAAATACGTGGGGTTACGGGGATAGGGTGGGATATGTGTCGGTGCAGGCTCAATGGGGATTCTGTGTGAGAAAGCAGGGACAGGGTACTGGATTTGGATGATCAGCCATGATCGTATTGAATGGTGGAGCAGGCTCGACGGGCCGAATGGCCTACTTCTGCTCCTAGTTTCTATGTTTCTATGTTTCTATGTAACAAAAGCCAGAGCTCCCTGGATGACGAAAGAGATGGAGAGCAAGATGAAGCAAAAAAAGAGAGCGTATGACAGATGTCAGGTTGAGAATACAAGTGAAAATCAGGCTGAATATAGAAAGTTCAGAGGGGAAGTGAAAAAGGAAATAAGAGGGGCAAAGAGAGAGTATGAGAATAGAATGGCAGCCAACATAAAAGGGAATCCAAAAGTCTTCTATCGGCATATAAATAGTAAAAGGGTAGGAAGAGGAGGGGTGGGGCCGATTTGGGACCAAAAAGGAGGGAGGCAGAGGGCATGGCTGAGGTACTAAATGAATACTTTGGATCTGTCTTCACCAAGGAAGAAGATGCTGCAAAATCATAGTGAAAGAGGAAGTAGTGGAGATACTGGATGGGCTAAAAATTGATAAAGAGGGGGTAACAGAAAGGCTGACAGTACTTAAAGTAGATAAGTCACCAGGACCGGATGGGATGCATCCTCGGATGCCGAGGGAAGTTAAGGAGGAAATCGCGGAGGTACTGGCCATAATATTCCAATCCTCCTTAGATACGGGGGTGGTGCCAGAGGACTGGAGAATTGCAAATGTTACACCCTGGTTCAAAAAAGGGTGTAAGGATAAACCCAGCAAATACAGACCAGTCTGTATAACCTCGGTAGTGGGGAAGCTTTTAGAAATGATAATCCGGGACAAAATTAACAGTCACTTGGATAATTAAGGAAAGCTAGCACGGATTTGTTAAAGGCAAATCGTGTTTAACTAACTTGATCGAGTTTTTTGATGAGGTAACAGAGAGGGTTGATGAGGGTAATGCAGTTAACGTGGTGTACATGGATTTCCAAAAGGTGTTTGACAAAGTGCCTCAAAATAGGCTTGCCAGCAAAGTTGAAGCCCATGGAATAAGAGGGACAGTGGCAGCATGGATACAAAATTGGCTAAGTGTCAGGAAACAGAGAGTAGATGTGAACGGTTGTTTTTCGGACTGGAGGAAGGTATACAGTGGTGTTCCCCAGGGGTCGGTTCTAGGACCACTGCTTTTCTTGATTATAGAATCATAGAATCACAGAAATTTACAGCACCAAAGGAGGCCATTCGGCCCATCTTGTCCGTGTCGGCCGACAAAGAGCTATCCAGCCTAATCCCACTTTCCAGCTCTTGGTCCGTGGCCCTGCAGGTTACGGCATTTCAAGTGCATATCCAAGTACTTTTTAAATGCGATGAGGGTCTCTGCCTCTACCACCCTTTCAGGCAGTGAATTCCAGACCCCCACAACCCTCTGGATGAAAAAAGCTCTCCTCAACTCCCCTCTAATCCTTCTACCAATTACTTTAAATCTATGCCCACTGGTTATTGACCTCTCTGCTAAGGGAAATAGGTCCTTCCTATCCACTCTATCTAGGCCCCTCATAATTTTATACACCTCAATTAGGTCTCCCCTCAGCCTCCTCTCTTCCAAAGAAAACAACCCCAGCTTATCCAGTCTTTCCTCATAGCTAAAATTCCCCAGCCCAGGCAACATCAACATCCTCGTAAATCTCCTCTGTACCCTCTCTAGTGCAATCACATCCTTCCTGTAATGTGGTGACCAGAACTGCACGCAGTACTCTAGCTGCGGCCTAACTAGTGTTTTATACAGTTCAAGCATAACCTCCCTGCTCTTATATTCTATGCCTCAGCTAATAAAGGCAAGTATCCCGTATGCCTTCTTAACCACCTTATCTACCTGTCCTGCTACCTTCAGGGATCTGTGGACATGCACTCCAAAGTCCCTCTGATCCTCTGCACTTCTCAGTATCTTACCATTTAATGTGTATTCCCTTGCCTTGTTAGTCCTCCCCAAATTCATTACCTCACACTTCTCTGGAATGAATTCCATTTGCCACTGACCAGTCCATTGATATCTTCCTGCAGTCTACAGCTTTCTTCTTCTTTATCAACCACACGGCCGATTTTTGTATCATCTGCGAACTTCTTAATCATACAAAAAGCAAGGGACCCAGTACTGAGCCCTGCGGAACCCCACTGGAAACAGCCTTCCAGTCACAAAAACACCCTTCCACCATTACCCTTTGTTTCCTGCCTCTGAGACAATTTTGGATCCAACTTGCCACTTTGCCTTGGATCCCATGGGCTTTTACTTTCGTGACCAGTCTGCCCTGCGGGACCTTATCAAAAGCCTTGCTAAAATCTATATAGATTACATCAAACGAACTACCCTCATCGACCCTCCTTGTTACCTCCACAAAATATTCAATCAAGTTAGTCAGACACGACCTTCCCTTAACAAATCCACGCTGACTGTCCCTGATTAATCCATGTCTTTCTAAATGAGCAAGACTTCTTCGCTGCACAGGACCTCCAGCCAACGCTGTACACCAGATACATCGACGACATTTTCTTCCTTTGGACCCATGGCGAAGGATCACTGAAAAGACTACACGATAACATAAACAAGTTCCTTCCCACCATCAAACTCACCATGGACTACTCCTCAGAATCAGTTTCATTCCTGGACACACGAATCTCCATCAAAGACGGACACCTCAGCACTTCACTCTACCGCAAGCCCACGGACAACCTCACGATGCTCCACTTCTCCAGCTTCCACCCTAACCACGTTAAAGAAGCCATCCCCTATGGACAAGCCCTGCGAATACACAGGATCTGCTCAGACGAGGAGGAACGCGATGGACACCTACGGACGCTGAAAAATGCCCTCGTAAGAACGGGATATGACGCTCGACTCATCGATCGACAGTTCCGACGGGCCACAGCGAAAAATCGCATAGACCTCCTCAGAAGGCAAACACGGGACACAACCAACAGGGTACCCTACGTCGTCCAGTACTTCCCCGGAGCGGAGAAACTACGCCATGTTCTTCGCAGCCTTCAACATGTCATCGATGACGACAAACACCTCGCTAAGGCCATCCCCACGCCTCCACTACTTGCCTTCAAACAGCCGCCTAACCTCAGAAGTACCATCGTTCGCAGAAAATTACCCAGCTTTCAGGATAACAGCGACCACGACACCACACAACCCTGCCACGGCAAACTCTGCAAGACATGCCAGATCATCAACACAGATACCACCATCACACGTGAGGACACTACCCACCAGGTACATGGTACATACTCATGTGACTCGGCCAACGTTGTCTACCTCATACGTTGCAGGAAAGAATGCACCGCGGCATGGTACATCGGCGAGACCATGCAGACACTGAGACAACGTATGAACGAGCACCGCGCAACAATCGCCAGGCAGGATTGTTACCTCCCAGTCGGGGAACACTTCAGCAGTCAAGGACATTCAGCCTCGGATCTGCGGGTAAGCGTTCTCCAAGGCGACCTTAGGAACACACGACAACGCAAAATCATCGAGCAGAAACTGATAGCCAAGTTCCGCACTCATGAAGACGGTCTCAACCGGGATCTTGGGTTTATGTCACGATACATGACGTTATCCGGACTCGAGTCGTCGTTGGCTTGTTCACAGATGTGATTCCCAGTAAAAAAGTAAAAATTTTACAGCTTATCGTTTTACATACAGACGGCAGCTTTTGACACGTTAGACCCCCTGCGACTCCACCTCATTGTCTCAGTTGTATCTTGCTATGTCTTTGATGTGGTACCTTCCTGGCTGACCTGATTAACTTTATCACACCTCGGCAGATAAACAGTCAGGATGATTTAATTTAGTTGTCTGCAATTGTAAGGTACACATGCATTGTTCTCTATCTATATATGCTTTGGCGATTCTGTATCTTTTTACTTCACCCGATGAAGGAGTAGTAAGCTCCGAAAGCTTGTGATTTCAAATAAAACTGTTGGACTATAACCTGGTGTTGTGCGACCTCTCAATTTTTTCTAAATGAGAACCAGAGGAGACAGATTTAAGGTGATTGGCAAAAGAACCAAAGCTAACATGAGGAAAAACTTTTTCACGCAGGGAGTGTTTAGGATCTGGAATGCATTGCCTGAAAAGGTGGTGGAGGCAGATTCAATCGTGGCTTTCAAAAGGGAATTGGATAAGTACCTGAAGGAAAAAAATTACAGGGTTACGGGGAAAGGGCGGGGGAGTTGGACTAGCTGAAGTGCTCCTGCAGAGAGCCGGCACGGGCTCGATGGGCCAAATGGCCTCCTTCTGTGCTGTAACCATTCTATGATTCTATGATTGTAGTACTGGAGAGCTCAGATAGTAAAGATAAAACTATCTGACTGACGAGAGGTATAAATTGTCTTTTAATTCACAGGGGACTTTTATGTTAATGAGTGCACTACAACAGTCTTGGCTTCCAAGTGTTGCTCGGTTTCATTCCACACCATATTCATTAGCCGGGTGACCCACGGGAGTCTCATCTGAAACTCTCAATAACAAATGCAGCAGCTGTTTTTTCTGGGAATTACTGCGGCCTTTAATCTGTCACTCAGAGCCTCTGTGAAGGGACCACTGACCGAACCAGCTTGTGAAGGGCCGTGTCAACCCTGACACCTCGGAAGGAAGCAACGTCTGGGTGACTGGGAGACTCAGTGGATAATGCCCCGCCAGGTGCAATGCTGAGGCATATGGTCCAGGTAGATTCCTGGCCGGATCTCCATTCTGTACTCAGTACATTTCTCAGCCAGGGTTGCAATGAGTCCCTGGGTTAGGGAGGGACGAAGGAAAACCAGCCAGCTTTCTTTAGGGAAGGAAACCTGCCATCCTTACCCAGTCTGGGCCTATATGTGACTCCAGTACCGCACCAACGTGGTTGGATCTTAACCGCCCTCTGAAGAAGCCGAGCAAGCCACTCACTTGTATCAAACCTGGTCATCTAGGGATGGTCAATAAATGGCGGCCTTGGAAGTAATGCCCACATCACGAGAATGAATATATTAAAAACAATTCCCAGAGCAGCACTTCTGAGTTGAGAAATTCACACGGGATGGGAAGCAGGAAGCAAGCATTGGTCCTACCACTGAGCATCACAGCTCAGAGGGGCTTCAGTATTTTATTTATTTATTCCTGGGATGTGGGCGTCGGTGGCAAGGCCGACATTTATTGCTCATCCCTAATTGCCCTTGAGAAGGTGGTGGTGAGCTGCCTTCTTGAACCACTGCAGTCTGTGTGGTGAAGGTACTCCCACAGTGCTGATAGGGAGGGAGTTCCAGGATTTTCACCCAGCGACGATGAAGGATCGGCCGATATACATCCAAGTCACAGAATAATAGAAGATAGGAGCAGGAGTAGGCCATTCGGCCCCTCTAGCCTGCTCCGCCATTCAATGTGATCATGGCTGATCATCCAAATTCAGTACCCTGTCCCTGCTTTCTCCCCATATCCCTTGATCCCTTTAGCCTTAAGAAATATATCCAACTCCTTCTTGAATCTATTTAATGAATTGGCCTCTACTGTCTTCTGTGGCAGAGAATTCCACAGGTTCACTACTCTCTGGGTGAAGAAATTCCTCCTCATCTCTGTCCTAAATGGCTTACCCCTTATCCTTAGACTGTGACCCCTGGTTCTGGACTCCCCGACCATCGGGAACATCCTTCCTGCATCTAGTTTGTCCTGTCCTGTCAGAATTTTATAAGTTTCAATGAGATCCCCTCTCATTCTTCTAAACTCCAGCGAGTATAAGCCCAATCGACCCAATCTCTCTTCATACATCATTCCTGCCATCCCATGTATCAGCCTTGTGAATCTTCGCTAAACTCCTTCCATGGCAAGAACATCCTTCCTCAGATAAGGCGACCAAAACTGCACACAGTACTCAAGGTGTGGTCTCACCAAGGCCCTGTACAACTGCAGCAAGACATCCTTGTTCCTGTACTCAAACCCTCTCGCTATGAAGGCCAACATACCATTTGCCTTCTTAACCGCCTGCTGCACCTGCATGCTTACCTTCAGCGACTGGTGCACAAGGACACCCAGGTCTCGTTGCACTTCCCCTTCTCCCAATCTATTGCCATTCAGATAATAATCTGCCTTTCTGTTTTTGACACCAAAGTGGATAACCTCACATTTATCCACGTTATATTGCATCTGCCACGCTTCTGCCCAATCACCCAACCTGTCTAAATCATCCTGGAGTTTCTCGGCATCCTCCTCGCAGCACACACGCCCACCCAGTTTTGTGTCGTCTGCAAACTTGGAGATATTACATCTAGTTCCTTTGTCGAGATCATTAATATATATTGTGAATAGCTGGGGTCCAAGGACCGATCCCTGCGGTACCCCACTAGTCACTGCCTGCCACTCGGAAAAAGACCCGTTTATTCCAACTCTTTGCTTTCTGTCTGCCAACCAGTTCTCTATCCAAGTCAATACCTTGCCCCCAATCCCATGTGCCTTAACTTTACACGCTAATCTCTTATGCGGGACCTTATCAAAAGCCTTTTGGAAGTCCAAATACACCACATTCACTGGTTCTCCCTTATCTATTTTACCAGTTACATCCTCAAAAAATTCCAGTAGATTAGTCAAGCATGATTTACCTTTTGTAAATCCACGTTGACTTTGTTCAATCCTGTCACTGTTTTCCAAGTGCTCAGCTATTACATCTTTTATAATGGACTCTAGCATTTTCCCAACTACCGATGTCAGGCTTACCGGTCTGTAATTCCCCGTTTTCTCTCTACCACCCTTTTTGAATAGTGGGGTAACATTAGCTACCCTCCAATCCATGGGTACTGTTCCAGATTCCATCGAATGTTGGAAGATCATCAGCAATGCATCTACTATTTCTAGGGCCACTTCCTTAAGTACCCTAGGATGTAGATTATCAGGCCCTGGGGATTTATCGGCCTTCAATCCCTTCAATTTCCCTAACACCATTTCCCTACAAATACTGATTTCTTTCAGTTCCTCCCTTTCATCAGACCCTATGTTCCCCAACATCTCTGGGAGGTTATTTGTGTCCTCCTTTGTGAAGACAGAACCAAAATATGTATTTAATTGGTCTGACATTTCTTTGTTCCCCATTATAAGTTCCCCTGATTCTGACTGCAAGGGACCTATGCTTGATTTCACTAATTCACATATGTATAAAAGCTTTTACAGTCAGTTTTTATGTTCGCTGCAAGCTTACTCTCGTATTCTATTTTCCCCTTCTTAATTAATCCCTTTGTCCTCCTTTGTTGAATCTTAAACTGCTCCCAGTCCTCAGGGTTACTGCTTTTTCTGGCCAATTTATATGCCCTCTCCTTGGATCTTATGCTGTCCCTAATTTCCCTTGTTAGCCACGGTTGAGTCACCCTTTTTGTTTTATTATTATGCCAAACTGGGATGAACAAATTCTGTAGTTCGTCCATGCGGTCTTTGAATGTTTGCCATTGCCTATCCACCGTCAACCCTTTGAGTGACATTCCCCAATCAATCCTACCCAACTCGCACCTCATACCATCGTAGTTTCCTTTATTTAAATTCAGGACCCTAGTCTCTGAGTCAACTACTTCACTCTCCATCCTAATGAAGAATTCTATCATATTATGATCGCTCCGACCCAAGGGGCCTCGCACAACAAGATTGCTAATTAATCCTTTCTCATTGCATAATACCCAGTCTAAGATGGTCTGATCTCTGGTTGGTTCCTCGACATATTGGTCCAGGAAACCATCCCGTAAACACTCCAGGAATTCCTCCTCCATAGTATTGTTACTAATTTGGTTAGCCCAGTCTATATGTAGATTAAAGTCACCCATGATGACTGCTGTGCCCTTATTGCACGCTTCTCTAATCTCCCTTTAATGCCATCCCCAACCTCCGCATTACTGTTTGGAGGTCTATATATCACTCCCACTAACGTTTTCTGCCCATTGTTATTTCTCAGTTCAACCCATACAGATTCCACATCATCAGAGCTAATATCCTTCCTTTCAATTCTGTTAATCCCCTCTTTAACCAGCAATGCTACCCCACCTCCCTTTCCTTTTTGCCTATCTTTCCTGAATATTGAGTACCCCTGGATGTTGAGTTCCCAGCCTTGGTCAACCTGGAGCCATGTTTCGGTAATCCCAATCAAATCGTATTCATTTACCTCTATTTGCGCAGCTAATTCATCCACCTTGTTCCGACTGCTCCTTGCATTAAGACACAAAGCCTTCAGGCTTGTTTTTTTAACACTCTTAGACCTATTAGAATTAGTATTTACTGTGGCCATGTTTGATTTAAACTGTTGTTTTCTCTGACTGCCACTTTTGTTTTTCTCCTTCCTGTCTTTTGCTTTTATCCTTGTTTCCCTTTCCTCTGTCTCCCTGCTCAGGTTCCCAACCCCCTGCCATTTTAGTTTAAACCCACCCCCAGAGCACTAGCAAACACTCCCCCTAGGACATCGGTCCCGGCCCTGCCCAGGTGTAGACCGTCCAGTTTGTACTGGTCCTACCTCCCCCAGAACCGGTTCCAATGCCCCAGGAATTTGAATCCCTCCCCCTTGCACCATTCCTCTAGCCACGCATTCATTTGAAATATTCTTCTATTTCTACTCTGACTAGCACGTGGCACTGGTAGCAATCCTGAGATTACTACCTTTGAGGTCCTATTTTTTAATTTACCTCCTAACTCCCTATATTCTTCTTTTAGGACCTCATTCCGTTTTTTACCTATATCGTTGGTACCTATATGCACCACGACAACTGGCTGTTCACCCTCCCCTTCCAAAATGCTCTGTAGCCGCTCTGAGACATCCTTGACCCTTGCACCAGGGAGACAACATACCATCCTGGAGTCTCGTTTGCGGCCGCAGAAACGCCTATCTATTCCCCTTACAATTGAATCCCCTATCACTATAGCTCTCCCACTCTTTTTCCTCCCATCCTGTGCTAGGAAGTTGGCTGCTGCTGTCTTCCCCTGATAAGCCATCTCCCTCAACAATATCCAAAGCGGTATATCTGTTTGAGAGGGGGATGGCCACAGGGGACCCCTGCACTACCTGCCTGCGCCTATTACTCTGCCTGGTGGTCACCCATTCCCTTCCTGCCTGTACACCCTTTACCTGCGGTGTGACCAACTCCCTAAATGTGCTATCCATGATGTCCTCAGCATCGCGAATGCTCCAGTATGCATCCATCCGCAGCTCCAGCGCTGCAGCTGGATACACCTCCCGCACACATGGTTGTCAGGGACACAGGAAGTGTCCCTGATTTCCCACATAGTGCAGGAAGAGCATGTCACAGCACCGAGCTGTCCTGCCATGACTTACCCTTTAATTAAAATTAAATTAAAATTAAATGGATCCCACCAATTACACTGGAATTAAGTGATATACTCAAGGGCCCCTGCTTAACAGTAGTCCCCGCTACACAAAGAGACCGTAGAAACCACAAAATTTAATTTTAGAAAAATTGAGAAAGAAAACACTCACCAACCAATCACTTACCTGCTTTTTGGTGATGTCACACTACGAATACTTTTTGCTTCCCTCTCCCGGAACCTGGATTTGTAAACCGCCTCGGGGCTCACCTTAAGTACCGCCGCTCGCCGCCTCTGTTCCCTCGCAGGTCCGCCGCCTCGCCGCTCTAGGATGTTGTGTGACTTGGAGGGGAACTTGGGGGTGGTGGTGTTCCCATGCGCCTGCTGCCCTTGTCCTTCTAGGTGGAAGAGGTCACAGGTTTGGGAGATGCTGCTGAAGAAGCCTTGGCGAGTTGCTGCAGTGCATCTTGTAGATGGTACACACTGCAGCCACGGTACGCCGGTGGTGGAGGGAGTGAATGTTTAAGGTGGTGGATGGGCTGCCAATCAAGCGGTCTGCTTTGTCCTGGATGGTGTTGAGCTTCTTGAATGTTGTTGGAGCTGCACTCATCCAGGAAAGTGGAGAGTATTCCATCACACTCCTGACTTGTGCCTTGTAGATGGTGGAAAGGCTTTGGGGAGTCAGGAGGTGAGACACTCACAGCAGAATACCCAGCCTCTGACCTGCTCTTGTTGCCACAGTATTTATGTGGCTGGTCCAGTTAAGTTTCTGGTCAATGGTGACTCCCAGGATGTTGGTGGTGAGGGATTCGGCGATGGTAATGCCGTTGAATGGCCAACACTTCACCCATCCAAAACCAGTTTAACAAGGGACTGGTGACCGAGTATCACAGGATATTCCAACTGTGGTTTCTGAATGACAAATGATCCAGTTTGCATACCTCTCCCCGAGCAAATCCAGGATCTCCAGTAGTTTTGTTTAACAAATGAGCGTCACTAGAATTTTCTATCTCAATGTTAAGCCACAAGAAGCTGCTGTGTTCCACCCATTGCTCAGTGGGTGTGGCAGCTTCCATCTCCAGTCAGCTCACAACCAGAGGGCTGGTGGGGGGCCTGGAAACAGAATCAACCAGCTTCCATCTCCAGTCAGCTCACAACCAGAGGGCCGGGCGGGGGGCCTGGAAACAGAATCAACCAAGGGTGCTGCTGTCAGATTACTGGTAAAGGTGGGTAATTGGAGCCGGTGAACAGATCAGCCGTCATCGAACTGAATGGCGGAGTAGACTCGAGGGGCCGAATGGCCTCGTCCTGTTCTTAATGGTTCTGCGTAATTCAGGCCTCAATGGTTCTAGGAACAATGGACCAGTTTTGGTTAACTCAGTTGCCAGGAGACGCACACACAGGCTCTAGCCCAGCCCAGACAGGCTCTAACCCAGCCCAGACAGGCTCTAACCCAGCCCGGACAGGCTCTAACCCAGCCCGGACAGGCTCTAACCCAGCCCGGACAGGCTCTAACCCAGCCCGGACAGGCTCTAACCCAGCCCGGACAGGCTCTAACCCAACCCGGACAGGCTCTAACCCAGCCCGGACAGGCTCTAACCCAGCCCGGACAGGCTCTAACCCAGCCCGGACAGGCTCTAACCCAACCCGGACAGGCTCTAACCCAACCCGGACAGGCTCTAACCCAGCCCGGACAGGCTCTAACCCAGCCCTGACAGGCTCTAACCCAGCCCAGACAGGCTCTAACCCAGCCCGGACAGGCTCTAACCCAGCCCGGACAGGCTGTAACCCAGCCCGGACAGGCTGTAACCCAGCCCGGACAGGCTCTAGCCCAGCCCGGACAGGCTCTAACCAAGCCCGGACATGCTCTAACCCAGCCCGGACAGGCTCTAACCCAGCCCGGACAGGCTCTAACCCAGCCCGGACAGGCTCTAACCCAGCCCGGACAGGCTCTAACCCAGCCCGGACAGGCTCTAACCCAGCCCGGACAGGCTCTAACCCAGCCCGGACAGGCTCTAACCCAGCCCGGACAATCTCTAACCCAGCCCGGACAGGCTCTAACCCAGCCCGGACAGGCTCTAACCCAGCCCGGACAGGCTCTAACCCAGCCCGGACAATCTCTAACCCAGCCCGGATAGGTTCTAACCCAGCCCGGACGGGCTGTAACCCAGCCCAGACAGGCTCTAACTCAGCCCAGACAGGCTCTAACCCAGCCCGGACAATCTCTAACCCAGCCCGGACAGGTTCTAACCCAGCCCGGACAGGCTCTAATCCAGACCGGACGGGCTCTAACCCAGACCGGATGGGCTCTAACCCAGCCCAGACGGGTTCTAACCCAGCCCAGACGGGCTGTAACCCAGCCCAGACATGGCCACTTGGGCAAAGCACACAGGATTATCAGCACCTGGACACAGCCATGCACATTCAGGGAAGGGTAAGAGGAACAGAGAGAAAAGGGGATGGGCAAAGGGGGACTTTCAAAAATACTTTAGTTACCAATGATTAACAGAAAGAAAGGCTTGTATTTCTACAGTGCCTTTCACAACCTCAGGACATCCCAACGCGCTTCACAGCCAATTAAGTGCTTTTTCGAGTGTAGTCACTGTTGTAATGTAGGAAACGCGGCAGTCAAATTGCGCACAGCAAGCTCCCACAAACAGCAATGTGATAAATGACCAGATAATCCATTTTTATGTAGATTGAGGGATAAATATTGGCCAGGACTCCGGGGAGAACTCCCCTGCTCTTCTTCGAAGATCCAAGGGATCTTTTATGTCCATCTGAGAGAGAAGATGTGGCCTCAGTTTAACAACTCATCCGAAAGACGGCACCTCCGACAGTGCAGCGCTCCCTCAGTACTGCCCCTCCGACAGTGCGGCGCTCCCGCAGTACTGCCCCTCCGACAGTGCAGCGCTCCCTCAGTACTGCCCCTCCGACAGTGCAGCACTCCCTCAAGTACTGCCCCTCCGACAGTGCAGCACTCCCTCAGTACTGCCCCTCCGACAGTGCAGCGCTCCCTCAGTACTGCCCCTCCGACAGTGCGGCGCTCCCTCAGTACTGCCCCTCCGACAGTGCAGCGCTCCCTCAGTACTGCCCCTCCGACAGTGCGGCGCTCCCTCAGTACTGCCCCTCTGACAGTGCAGCGCTCCCGCAGTACTGCCCCTCCGACAGTGCAGGGCTCCCTCAGTCCTGCCCCTCTGACAGTGCGGCGCTCCCTCAGTACTGCCCCTCCGACAGTGCAGCGCTCCCTCAGTCCTGCCCCTCTGACAGTGCGGCGCTCCCGCAGTACTGCCCCTCCGACAGTGCAGCACTCCCTCAGTCCTGCCCCTCTGACAGTGCAGCGCTCCCTCAGTACTGCCCCTCTGACAGTGCAGCACTCCCTCAGTACTGCCCCTCCGACAGTGCAGCGCTCCCTCAGTACTGCCCCTCCGACAGAGCAGCGCTCCCTCAGTACTGACCCTCCGACAGTGCGGCACTCCCTCAGTACTGACCCTCCGACAGTGCGGCGCTCCCTCAGTACTGCCCCTCCGACAGTGCAGCGCTCCCTCAGTACTGCCCCTCCGACAGTGCACTGCTCCCTCAGTACCGCCCCTCCGACAGTGCGGCGCACCCTCAGTACTGCACTGAAAGTTTCAGCCTGGATTTTTGTGCTCAAGTTTGTAATCATTTATATTAATGACTATTATGGTGTCAATGACCTTATTGGAGCAGGGACTGTCAGTGACACACTGTGCAGTCTGACAGTGGTCTCCCACCAACAGCCTTTAAATATAAACTTAGAATGAGAAGGACTCCAAGTCTAGTTCTCGTTAAAATGTTAACCTTTTATCTGATAGAGGTTGTGCAGACTGAGGTTTTGACAGGCGGTTTGTTCTTGGTTTTGGTTCCTGTTAAGTTGAGTTTTCTGGGAGGCTGTTCGAAGGTGTGAAGCCGAGGATGAGAAGCAGAGAGAGGCTGACAGCTGGGGTTTGGCCGCTGGAAGCGCAGCGGAGTGGGGATCCGCCCAGTACACAGCGAGGTGTGGCTCACAGTCCAGGTACATCTCGCAGCGCTCGGCAGCACCACTCCAGCACCGGGACATTAAACCGCTTCAACCTTCGTGAAAGACCCAGGTACAGTGGCTCCAGTCTCTGAGTGAGGGGCTGGGGGGGAATTTCATTCAGTCTTTGAGTGAGGGGCTAGGGGGGGATTTCCTTCAGTCTTGAGTGAGGGGCTGGTGGGGAATTTCCTCCAGTCTCTGAGTGAGGGGCTGGGGGGGAATTTCATTCAGTCTTTGAGTGAGGGGCTAGGGGGGGATTTCCTTCAGTCTTGAGTGAGGGGCTGGGGGGGGATTTCCTTCAGTCTTGAGTGAGGGGCTGGGGGGGGATTTCCTTCAGTCTTGAGTGAGGGGCTGGGGGGCATTTCCTTCAGTCCTGAGTGAGGGGCTGGGGGGGCATTTCCTTCAGTCCTGAGTGAGGGGTTGGGGGGGAATTTCCTCCAGTCTCTGAGTGAGGGGCTGGGGGGGGATTTCCTTCAGTCTTGAGTGAGGGGCTGGGGGGGGATTTCCTTCAGTCTTGAGTGAGGGGCTGGGGGGGAATTTCCTCCAGTCTTTGAGTGAGGGGCTGATTCCTTCATTTATTTGGTTATTTTTAACTAGCTGCTCAATGTGACCCTTTGTTTTCTTTGCAGTCAGGATTCTGAGAAGACCCCGGAATGGCTAATTCTGGATTCCAGCTGTTGGGTCTTACCTTGGCTTTCATCGGATGGGTTGGGATCATTGCCAGCACCGCCCTGCCCCAGTGGAGGACCTCCTCTTACGCCGGGGACAACATTGTCACCGCCCAGGCCATCTACGAGGGGCTCTGGATGTCCTGTGTGTCCCAGAGCACTGGGCAGGTCCAGTGCAAAATCTACGATTCGATGCTGAAACTCAACAGTAAGTGAATGTGGACAACATGTGCAGCAAGGCTCTGGTCTCCTCTTAACAGAATAACCCTTTAATCAAAGAATTGATGGTCAGTGTCACTCCATCACTCCAACACCCAGCCCTCAATCACTTTCTAGGATGCACTGAACTCTGGCAATATTTGTAGAAGTTGTAATTACGACGGCCTGGCGGTATGTTTCTGTTTGTAAGTCCAGATGTGAGGCTTGCCCCTCTCTGTTAGTTAATTGAAGGGCAGCTAACGGGTCGGATTTAGCGGGTTGAGTGATGTCCCGGTCGCCGCTCTGTAGGCGGCTGCCGAGTTGCTGAGAGGTTGTTCACTGCACCCAGTGTGCCGGCTGCAGACTATCCTGCTTCAGTGTGTCTGGAGATCCAGGCAGCTTGCAACTGACACCAGCTGGGGGGTGAAGCCTCTGGAATGTTCCCTACTTTTCTAAAAAGTGTGAAATGGCCGTGCAGAAAGTGAGCTATTTGTTTCAACCCCTTTTTTTTGGTGAACCTGAGTTAACTCCAAACTTGTTCACCCAGAGAATGAAATGGAGAGGAGTTCGTTTTGCCTGTTTCAGTACAACATTAATGTGAAGTGGGACTGGCACTTGTCCGGTGCCATTCTTATCTGTCCAGGCTTGTCGGAGAATCACCTGCAGTGGCTTCTCTTCCCGCTCCCGCACTGTTACCTCTGGTGTCCCCCAAGGATCTATCCTTGGCCCCCTCCTATTTCTCATCTACAGGCTGCCCCTCGGTGACATCATCCGAAAACACAGCGTCAGTTTCCACATGTACGCTGACGACACCCAGCTCTACCTCACCTTCACCTCTCTCGACCCCTCCAGGTCTCTATATTGTCAGACTGCTTGTCCGACATTCAGTTCTGGATGAGCAGAAATTTCCTCCAACTAAATATTGGGAAGACTGAAGCCATTGTCTTCGGTCCGCACCACAAACTCCGTTCCCTCGCCACTGACTCCATCCCTCTCCTTGGCAACTGTTTAAGGTTGAACCAGACTGTTTCCAACCTTGGTGTCCTATTTGACCACAAGTGGCATAGTGGTTAGCACTGTTGCCTCACAGCGCCAGGGACCCGGGTTCCAATCCGGTTTTGGATGACTGTCTGTGTGGAGTTTGCACATTCTCCCCGTGTCTGCGTGGGTTTCCTCCGGGTGCTCCGGTTTCCTCCCACAGTCCAAAGATGTGCGGGTTAGGTTGATTTGGCTATGATAAATTGACCCTTAGTGTTAGGGGGGGATTAACTACGTGGGGTTACGGGGATAGGGTGGGATATGTGTCGGTGCAGGCTCGATGGGCCGAAATGGCCTCTATCTGCACTGTGGGGATTCTGTGATAAGCTTCTGACCACATATCCCCGTCATTACTAAGACCGCCTATTTCCACCTCTACAACATCACCTGTCTCCGCCCTTGCCTCAGCTCATCTGCTGCTGAAACCCTCATCCGTGCCTTTGTCACCTCTAGACTTGACTATTCCAACACTCTCCTGGCCGGCCTCCCACATTCCACCCTCCATAAACTTGAAGCCATCCAAAACTCTGCTGCTCGTGTCCTAACTGGCACCAAGACCCGTTCACCCATCACCCCTGTGCTCGCTGACCTACGTTGGCTCCCGGTCCGGCAACGCCTCGATTTAAAAATTCTTATAATTGTTTTCAAATCCCTCCATGGACTCGGCCCTCCCTATCTCTGTAATCTCCTCCAGCCCCACAATCCCCCGAGATAGCTGCACTCCTCCAATTTTGCCCTCTTGTGCATCCCTGATTATAATCACTTCACCATTGGCAGCCGTGCCTTCAGTTGCCAAGGCTCTAAGCTCTGGAATTCCCTCCCTAAACCTCTCCACCTCTCTACCTCTCCCATTACATTAAAACGCTCCTTAAAACCTACCTCTTTGACCAAGCTTTTTGGTCGTCTGTCCAATATCTCCTTGTGTGGCTCGGTGTCAAATTTATTTTGATAACACTCCTGTGAAGCACCTTGGGGAGTTTAAGAACATAACATAAGAAATAGGAGCAGGAGTCGGCCAAACGGCCCCGCTCCACCATTCAGTAAGATCATGGCTGATCATTGACCTCAACTCCACTTTCCTGCCCGATCTCCATATCCCTTGATTCCCCTAGAATCCAAAAGTCTATCGATCTCAGCCTTGAATATACTCAACGACTGAGCATCCACAGCCATCTGGGGCAGAGAATTCCAAAGATTCACAACCCTCTGAGTGAAGAAATTCCTCCTCATCTTGGTCTTAAATTACCTACCCCTTATCCTGAGACTATGCCCCCTAGTTCTAGACTCTTCAGCCAGGGGAAACAACCTCTCAGCATCTACCCTGTCAATACCCCTCAGAATCTTGTATGTTTCAATGAGATCACCTCTCATTCTTCTAAACACCAGAGAGTATCGGCCCATTCTACACAATCTCTCATCATAGGACAGCTCTCTCATCCCAGGAATCAATCTAGTGAACCTTCGTTGCACCGCCTCCAAGGCAAGTATATCCTGCCTTAGATAAGGAGACCAAAACTGTGCACAGTACTCCAGGTGTGGTCTCACCAAGGCCCTGTACAATTGTAGCAAGACTTCCTTACTCTTATACTCCAACCCCCTTGCAATAAAGGCCAACATGCCATTTGCTTTCCTTATTGCTTGCTGTACCTGTATGCTAGCTTTCTGTGTTTCTTGCACGAGGACAGCCAAATCTCTCTGAACGCCAACATTTAAAAGTTTCTCACCATTTAAAAAATATTCTGTTTTTCTATTCTTCCCACCAAAGTGAATAACCTCACATTTCCCTACATTATACTCCATCTGCCACCTTACTGCCCACTCACTTAGTCTATCTATATCCTTTTGCAGATTCTTTGTGTTCTTCTCACAGCTTACTGTCCCACCTAGCTTTGTATCATCAGCAAACTTGGATACATTACACTTGGTCCCTTCATCTAGGTCATTAATATAGATTGTAAATAGTTGAGGCCCCAACACTGATCCTTGCGGCACCCCACTAGTTACAGCCTGCCAACCTGAAAATGATCCGTTTATCCCTACTCTCTGTGTTCTGTCCGTTAACTAATCCTCTATCCATGCTATTATATTACTCCCAACCCCATGAGCCCTTATCTTGTATAATAACCTTTTATGTGGCACCTTATCGAATGCCTTTTGGAAATCCAAATATACTATATCCACTAGTTCCCCTTTATCTACCCTGCTAGTTACATCCTCAAAAATCGCTAATAAATTTGTCAAACACGATTTCCCTTTCATAAAACCATGTTGACTCTGCCTAATCATGTTATGATTTTCTAAGTGCCCTGATACCACTTCCTTAACAATGGATTCCAGCATTTTCCCGATGACTGATGTCAGGCTAACTGGCCTGTAGTTCCCTGTTTTCTCTCTCCCTCCTTTTTTGAATAGCAGTGTTACATTTGCTACCTTCCAATCGGCTGGGACCATTCTAGAATCTAGGGAATTTTGGCCTATATACTACTCCCCACCAGTGTTTTCTGCTCCTTGTTATTCCTTATTTCCGCCCATTCTGATCCTACTTCCTGATCTTCTGAGCCGAGATCCTTTCTCTCTACTGTCCTTATGTCATCCTTTATCATCAGGGCTACACCCCCCCTCCTTTTCCATTCAGCCTGTCTTTTCAAAATGTCAAGTAACCTGGAACATTTAGTTCCCAACCTTGGTCACCTTGCAACCACGTCTCTGTAATGGCTATTAGATCAAACCCATTTATCTCTATTTGTGCCATTAGTTCATCTATCTTGTAACGAATGCTTCGTGCATTCAGATAAAGAGCCTTTAATTTAATTTTTTTACCATTATTCGCTGCTTTGACCTTATTCTCTACATTAAAGGCGCTGTATAAATGCAAGTTGTTGTCGGTGAAGTTGGGGTTGTAGGCTGTGACTGGAGACACAGACCTCGTGGTCACGGGCTGGTGAAAAATCTGAATATGACATCGTTCAGCCTGCATAGCAAGGGGACAATGCTGCCATTTTGCTGAGTTTGTTTCGGTTTCCTTAAGATATTGAACGATATGGGTGTGCGCCCCAGTTGAAGGGAACATGTCAATCAGAGGGTGTGGGCTGCAGTTACGATGTGTGCTCATCCCCTGTGGAGTGTTGACTGTGGCAGTGCTGGGATCAGAATTTGCTGTAAAGCCTCTGGCAACCCAGGCAGCCCCATTCAGATCATCAATGGAACAACCTCACCTCAGCTCCATGGTTACACACCTATTGGCTTCCAAACCCAGTAAATGAGTCTCGGTGACGGACAGGGAGCTGGTCAGCAGATGGGACAGGGGCTGACGCCCATATTCTGTTACTCACCTATTGAATGGAACACTCACTGTGAAATCCATGAATTACAGCAAGGCTTTAGATCTTGGACAAATAATTCTCATCATTGAGACCGCCCTCGATATGCCTTCATTTAGAGAGTGTTATGGTCCACTGTATCATAGCCTTTTGAAATGGAATCTTCGCACTCTTTCCCCTCCATTTTCTCTCCTCCTCCTCCTCCTCCTGCTGACGGTGTGGTTGTATCCTGCACTCTGCTACCTCACTCAAGTGGCCATTCTTTCTGTGCATTTAGACTGAGGTGCCGGCAGGCTATTCAACCATTGGGGCATCACAGTGAAACCCAATCCTCATTTTGGGTTGGAGAGAAGCAATTTTGTCTTCTCGATGTGGAGCACAATCGTACAGTTTCTTTTTACAATTTCACTGCAAATAATGAACTGAGGATTTTCCACCATTCCCTCTCCGTTCACATACTTGATAATGAGGCCAATTTTAAGAGCTCTTGGAACATAGGAATTGCTATAAGAAAACAGACCAGGGTCCATCTAACTCACCTTCTCCCATCCTGGTAGTCGCACGATCCAACAATGGAGCTGTTGACTTAATCTCAGCGATCAATCTCTATCAATGAGTCTACAACAGACCCAGACACGAGGCGAGGAAAACCCCTAGTGGGGGAGAGCTTTGGGAACCAGAGGTCCAAAGTCACCTGTTCCTCCCGAGCACGCTGCACTCCCCACACATCATGTCTCCAATTACTCATAGACTGTGTCCGACAATGTTATTTTATTAAAGAAATCTATCTCATTTTCATTTGAATTAATCAATACTGTTTCCACTGGAACCTGTTCCATAGACTCATTGTTTCTGCAGATTAGTTTTGAATTTGCCCCCTTCAAGTGCAGGCCATGTCCTCTGGCTCTACTCTCACTGGCTAATATAGGAAAGTCCAGGGGTCAAAACTAGGACCTCCCTGCTCTGTTAAAATCCCTGCCTGGTCTCGCCCCTCCCTATCTCTGTAGCCTCCTCACACCCTGCGAGAACTCTATGCTCCACCAATTCTGGTCTCTTGTGGATCACTGATTTCCTTAACTACACCATTGGCGGCCGTGCCTTCAGCTCTCTACACCCTCAGCTCCGGAATTCCCACCCAAAACCCCTCCACCTCTCTCTCTCCTCCTTTAAGACGCTCCTTAAAGTCTATCTCTTTGTCCAAATTTTTGGTTATCTGTCTTAATATCTCCTAAGTTGCTCGGTGTCAAAGTTTGTCTGAAAATGCTCTTCTGAAGCACCTTGGGATGTTTAACTGCGCTAAAGGTGATAGATGAATGCAAGTTGTCGAATGGCACGGTACCACTCCAGTCAATGCACTTACAACATTGGGGAGCTCGGAAATGGAACTCCTGTAAAAGAACTTTTTCTTTGAGTATCAGAATGTTGGGATTACAAGGCTTGGTCATTCACCTTGTGAAAAAATGGACTTTATAAATTGCAACACTGCAGCTGTCACATTACAAAATATAACGCAGCAAATCTGATTCACCCTTATTGGGAAAGAAAGACTCGCATTTATACAGCGCTTTTCACAACCTCAGGATGTCCCAAAGTGCTTCATAACCAATGAAGTCTTTTTTGAAGTGTAGTCACTGTTGTAATGTAGGAAATGCGGCAGCCAATTTGTGCACAGCAAGCTCCCACAGACTGCAATGTGTTAATGACCAGATCATCAGTTTTAGTGATGTTGATTGAGGGATAAATATTGGCCAGGACACCGGGGAGAACTCAAATAAAAAGAGAAAATGCTGGAAATACTCAGCAGGTCAGGCAGCATCTGTGGAGATAGAAACAGTGTTAATGTTTCAGGGAAACGTTAACTCTGATTCTATCTCCACAGATGCTGCCTGACCTGCTGAGTATTTCCAGCATTTTCTCTCTTTATTTCAGATTTCCAGCATCCGCAGTATTTTGTTTTGATACCGGGGATAATTCCCCTGCCCTTCTTCGAAATAGTGCCATGGGATCCTTTACGGCCACTTGAGAGAGCAGACGGGGCCTCGGTTTAACGTATCAACCGAAAGACGGCACCTCCGACAGTGCGGCACTCCCTCAGTCAGCCCTGGAGTGTCAGCCTGGATTATGGGCTCAAGTCTCTAGAGTGGGACTTGAACCCACGACCTTCTGACTTAAGGTGAGAGTGTGAGCCACTATTGAGCATAGAGGCAGCATCAGGCTAGTGTGTCTGTGTGTCTTATCCCTCTTCACCCGCACCCCCCAGTCCATGAATAAAAACACACAGGCTAATAAAGGAGAAGTGTGCATGTGATCCTAACCTCGTTGTAAAGGGGAGGTGGCTGGCCACTTATTGTGTCTCTTCACCTTGCGTTTTATAATTATCACAAATAGTTGGGAGCTGGTGCTTTCAGCAGGATTCCTCTTTTGGATATATGGTGCTGGGGTTGGGAATGAGTTAGGAAATGCCTTCATAGTGTAAGTGATGAGGGGAGTCTGCTCAATCTCTGCTCTCATGACACCTCGGACGTAGCTTGAAAGCCCACCGTCGAGAGAGCCCTGCAGCTGGTTCTAGATGGGGTTACATGCCAAGTGCGGCCATTAGGTGCCGGCAATTTGCGTCTAGTCCAACCAACGGAAAACCCAGTAAACTTTTTTTATTCGTTCCTGTGATGTGGGAGTTATTGCCCATCCCTAATTGCCCTTGAGAAGGTGGTGGTGAGCCTCCGCCTTGAACCGCTGCAGTCCGTGTGGTGAAGGTGCTCCCACAGTGCCGTTAGGGAGGGAGTTCCAGGATTTTGACCCAGCGACGATGAAGGAACGGCCCGATATAGTTCCAAGTCAGGATGGTGTGTGAGTTGGAGGGGAACTTGGAGGTGGTGGTGTTCCCATGCGCCTGCAGCCCTTGTCCTTCTAGGTGGAGAAGGTCTCGAGGTTGGGCGGTGCTGCCGAAGAAGCTACAGAAATACAGGTCCTTTCTTTCAGTCGGCCCAAATCAGGGTCCTTACTGAATGGCTGAGTTGGTCACAACTGCCCAAAACGCTCTGGCTGACTGTTTGAACATGGGGGAGGGGCAGTCAGCAGGACGTTCCGCTTCTTTATCAGACTTCCTCCTCCTTGTCTCTTGGGTTGTTGGTGACAAAGTAACTGCTGAATTGATGTGGTTTGAGGCTCAATGGTTGGTTTCATGCCGTACATTTTGTAGCTTAGAGTTAACCAGCGCTGGGTTGCTGGAACAAGTACAAGGCCATGGGACATCTGCTCAAACTAACAACACAGTACAATTTCTCTGAGTGATTTTGTAGTCTCGGTAATCATGGGGTAACATGACTCGGGCAGCTTGCTGCTAATGAGCGTGACTTGTTGGGGCGTCGTTATCAACGTGTAGATGCAGCTGGCGATAAATGGTGGTTCATTTGAAGTCCGGGTTGCACTTACTCTTTATCTGCAACACTGCTCCCCGGGGCTCTAATTGTTGTAAAGCCTGGTTGTTATCCACACCCACTCCATCCCCCCCTATTCTCCCTCCTTTCCTGAAGCCGTTGCCTCTGGCTGGGGTCCGGTTCCTGAGGTGCCTGCACCTCTCTACCTCATCCCAATCACCATCACTCACCTCCCGAGCCTGAACAGGAGGTCCCGGCAGCATCTTTCACTCAGCCGAGCTGGATCCTGTCCGTGCCTGACGCTCGCCTTTCCCCAATTGGGGGTTGGGGGGAATCACTGGAGAGCAATCAGGAGGGGGACGCGTACCTGACCCTCGTTTCCTCCTCAGTCTGAACGTTGGCACCGCATCTGCTGCCCGGGGTGAGATCTGTAAGCTGGGCACAGGACAGGAATGGAGCCTAAGGACCTCCTGGTCTGTTGGAGTATTTCTCAGCCCATTGCGGGTGCAGGCCAGGCTTGTCACAGTAAACACCCTGTGCACTGGTGGTGACTGCCTGGCGTGCTCAGTTCAGGTGACAGAGTCCCTGATGACGTTTTCGAGGAAGACATACAGAACTCCGTGGACCGCTTCACAGATAATACCAGAGATACTAGTGCTGACTGTGGCTCAGTGGGTAGCATGCTCACCTCTGAGTCAGTAGGTCATGGGTTCAAGTCCCACTACGGAGACTTGTGAA